>JAPQNM010000005.1:3540229-3547729 GCA_029783475.1 Metacarcinus magister
GTGCATGTCTGAATACTACTTTATTCTAATTTTAGATATACAAGTGTGTGTGTGTGTGTGTGTGTGTGTGTGTGTGTGTGTGTGTGTGTGTGTGTGTGTGTGTGTGTGTGTGTGTGTGTGTGTGTGTGTGTGTGTGTGTGTGTGTGTGTGTGTGTGTGTGTGTGTGTGTGTGTGTGTGTGTGTGTGTGTGTGTGTGTGTGTTATCTAAAACAAAGGACACTAACATCAGAAATGCTGTAATGGGATTAAATTACACGAGATCTTTGTCTAATAATTTACATTATTACTAATCATGTATTCCTAATTTTTCAACACTCACGTTCACTGTCAACATGAGACTGCACAGACAAGCAAACTGGTGCACCTTTGAGGCACAATTTTGCTTACTGCATTCACCTTGAAACTACATGTATTATTGTTAAGAAGAAATGATCATTGGTTACCAGCTGAGACTGCAATATACCCCAGAGTCTAATGATTCATACTGGAATAGTAATAAATGGGCGTCACAGTAAGAGAACGGCAGAGAGAGACGGAAGAGTGAATGAAAACCCAAATGTAAGTTAGAGAGCAGAGCGTAGGAGGAGGTGCACGATAGTCATGATCAAGGCAACACAAACACACATTCCAAAGTATTGACCGGAACCGTCACACTGTCACCCAAGCCTGGTTCATGGTGTCCTCTTCCTCCTCCCTCGGTAGCAACTTTGTTTGTATCCAAGACAAAATGTTGAAGATCAATAAAGAAAACAGCGCCGGAAGGGGAGTTTTTGTAATTATCAATATGGGTGTTTCAGGACTTCTCGTAGTGGAATTCAGTAAGAAATATCGATAGAAACTCTTCATTCAGTGTTACGAGATAAGTTCTGAGAGAGAGAGAGAGAGAGAGAGAGAGAGAGAGAGAGAGAGAGAGAGAGAGAGAGAGAGAGAGAGAGAGAGAGAGAGAGAGAGAGAGAGATGAGAGAGAGGAGAGAGAGAGAGAGAGAGAGAGAGAGAGGAGAGAGAGAGAAGAGAGAGAGAGAGAAGAGAGAGAGAGAGAGAGAGAGAGAGAGCATTCCTTCAGTTCCACGAATCTGGTTCAATATATTCGAGGTAGCGGTGGGTGGTGGGCGTAATGAAATGGTTGATGGTTTCCATTACAGGAGGAGAGGAAATTTTGTTATCTAAAGATGTACCGCTTCACACTTGATACATAGTTCTTGAAATAAACTATGGTAGACTTACTGTGCAAAGAAAAACAGAATCTTATTGGTAATCCATAGTTGTATCCCTTCCCACTCAATTTCAAAGATGATTAAATAATCCCCCGAACTAGGCATCTATAAACCATATAGTTCTACTAGGGTTAACGAGAGCGCTGTCCCTCTCACCAAGAAGCTGCCATGAGCCAGGATCGAACTTGCAACCTTTAGGTCACGAGCCGAGCACTGCACCACAGAGCCACCTTGTCCACTTCCCACTGGGGAGGAGGCAATAGAGAAAACGAAGCCCTCGTGTGCGACTGCAATGGATTTGATGATGTAGTAATTATTTCTGGTATTTGTCTTATGAATCATTCACCAGCTATGTATCTATGTATAAAGTCGACTGAACCTTTTGTCAGTTTGTAGCAAGGTGGGTGGGTAAGCAAATTGAAATACGGAGGGAAATGTTATAATAAGCCTAATATTATGCAGTGCCCGACAGCAACACATTTAACGCTCACTTCTCCCAGCAGGTCAGCAGCTTCCTCAAGGCGGAATGGCTGCTCGTATGGCGTGTTCCAGTGACCTTTCGTTCCTTGGCCTTTAGACTTGAGAGGTGCCAGAAACTACAACATCGATCCCACAGGTATACCGCAGATCTCTCGAGCTGTTCATACTTGTGCACTAGTGTTTGTGTTCAACATATGCGTAAAACTAAGGTTTTCATCGACCACCAGCATTTACCGAGTCATATGAAAAACAACGAATATTTGTAACATTGGTCCTGCATAAGGTAAAAATTACTAGTGATTTTCTGAACACTCTACACAGTGATATTTAAGACGTGTTCGTGTCTAGATGATGGGGTAAGTGCTCATCCTAACGCTTTCCATTGCAGCCGCTGGTACATTCTACCTCGATGAAGCCTCCCTTAAGGGATCCTCCGCACCAAAATCTTGCCCCGGACGGCCTCAGCCCCGTCACACCCATGGAGGACGGGGAAACTGATGCAGATGACGCAGCTCCAACAGGTGAAAATACTTTGCAGTGCGGAAAAGAGGTGTCAGTGCTTGATGAGGACACATTGTTTTCTAATTTCCTTGCGCTATTACAACTGCTGTTACTGTTACCACTACTACTACTTCTATTACGATTACTGTACTACTACTACCATCACTACAAGACATATACATGCATTCATACACAACAAACAAACAAACATATACATACAAATAAAAGAATGAGTGGATGTAAATATAGAAATGCTTTGGGTAGAATTGAAAAATAAATGATAATAATGATATTAGTAATAATTACGGGAGTCTTCTCTATTCCTAAACTTCTTTTTTTTTCGGATGAGAAACATTTCCTGATATTCTGCAAGAAATAGTCTTACCGGAATCCATTTCCTCAAAAATGCGCAACCATTATTCTCCGGGGTCATCGTTTTTTTTTCTCTTTTTGTACAGCAAAATAAATATTGACTTTCGAACGCGTCCATTGAGGCCATCTTCATGTTAGAAAAAAGTTATGCATAAATAATTAAGTCTTTCGATAATTTTTCAAATAAAATACATTAAACAAAATATTGACCTAAGTGCTGCATGTTATTGACACATGTACATACACATATACATCTATTGTTTTCTTCGTACCGCCACCTGTTTACGCATCAGCAGGATGAGGAAGCACCTGACAAACACACACTGTGGTGAATGCATGAGTAATGACGCTGCCTTGACAACCCGTGGAGGTTCATGCGCATCAGGTGCGACTCGTGCATTAGATCAGGTGCGGAGAGGAAGAGGGGCAGGAGTTACATATGAAGTGGCAGCGGTAAACCTACAAGCTCTATCGTGGCCAACACCTCCTCCCTGGGCCCCATTTGAGTGACTGATCTGACTGTGTGTTGGGTGGGGTGCTCCTCTCTTCTACAGGGGCCTAGCACTGAGAGGAGTGGATGTGTATGTATGCAAGCTGTGTAGGAGTGCCTATAGACATAAATAGACACACACACGCACACACGCACACACGCGCACACACACACACACACACACCACCCCCCCACCCCACACACACACACACACACACACGCGCGCGCACGAACACGCACACGCACACACACACGCACACGCACACGCACACGCACACGCACACACACACACACACTCAAAATTGGCCTTCACCCTACTATTTGTGAAAATGTGTGAACTTGATCCGAGAAGGAGATCAACTATAGACGATAGTCTACATTTGGCATTTACCGTATTATATATATGCTTCACTCATAACATACCAATACCTAAAATGATCTACTGGTAATATATTAAGGTATAGTACCTTATTACTGGTAATACATTCAATGTATTTTATTCATTGTACTACTCGTAGTATATCACCGTCTTAGCTGTTTGATGCTCATTGACCTAAAATTCCCCACAAATGGTTTGGTAGTTTGGGGGCCGTCTTATACCACCGATATCAGCTAAAACCTTTAAAGTCAAACCAAAATTTGGGGGTCGTCTTACCTATAACTCGTCTTATCTACGGAAATATACGGTAATTTCTTTAATTCTAGGTGGCAGCTAGTTGGCCCAGCAGTTGAACCTTCGCGCGACACACCGTGCGCGGAGAGGGATGAGCACTGACCGCCGCTGGTACGAGCCACCCACACCCAGGGACTGGCGCAGACCCAGCGTTACCGAGCTACAACGTCTTCAGTCTTCCACCTCTCTCCGGAAAACCATTCTGGGCCGGACTTCTTCCACTCCCGCCAGCAAGACCCTGGATAGCACAGCCCTCAATTCTTCCTCCTCCAGCGGGAGGTCAATTGTTCCTGGACTGGATAAAAATTTACTCGAAAAGAATCTTCAGGAAATAGCCTCCAATGGACCACTGGGTGACCCACTTAAAAGAACCGTAAGGCCTCTTGCTGGAGGAGATAGTAGACCTATGAGCCTCCGTCGCAATCAGTCTCTTGCAAATCTCAATACCTCATATGTTTTCAAAAATTTGCATGGCGCAGATGTGTTCGAAAGTGTGGCAACCACTCCATCTCGTCCTCGAAGCTCATCGATGACCAAGTATGCTCCTCTCCCTTCCATTGCCTCCACCAAGAGCCCGGAGTTCCAGCCGCCGCCACTCATCCGGAGCAGGACCTTTGACGTGATAGATACCAAAATGAAAAACTTGCCTACGGTGGACGACTCTCAGACGAACCAGGAACTCGAACCAGAAAGGGAGTTAGAGTTAGAGTTGGAGCCTCCTTGTCTGGTGACTGTGAATATTGAAGGCAAGACTCTGATCGAGTTCTTGTCTCATGCGCGGGATGGTCTTCTCAGATCCCGTCCAGCTACACGTTACGGCCGATCGGAACAATACCCTAAACAAGTTGAAGGACTCGGTGGGGTTGGCTGGGCAACAACAATAACTTCACTTAACCCTTTCACACTTCCTGGTATGCAAAGCGAAGACACTGAAGGCGAGCAGCAAGAACGTCAGTGTGAGCATGATCAGGGACTGGCGGAGGAAATGACGGCGAAGAGGGAGAGAAAAGATAATATGACAGATGAGGATAATGATGGTGGTAGTGAAAATGATGATGATGATGATGATAGTGATAATGATGATAATAGTGATAATGATGATGATAGTGATAATGATGCTGATAGTGACGGTGATGAGGATAATGATAGTGACAGTGATAATAGTGATGATGACGATGACAGTGACGATGACGATGATGATTATGACAGTGATGGAAAAGACAATGAAATGAGAGGAAAGGATATAAAACATAATCCACAAACTGAACAGCCCCTCGAAAGCAACGAAGACATCCACATATACTTCATGCTGCCAGACGACTCTCTACTGTTAGTTTTCACCTCCCACGGCTGGACCTTGGCGGCACTGGTGGAAGCTGTGGGCGGCATGCGTGTGGGTGGACGTCGAATGAAGGTAGTAATGGACGGCGTGCAGCAGCAAGACTTAAACAGCAACCTCCAAGACCTTGGCATTACCCATAATACCACTGTTTACCTACTGGAAGCTGGTCCATTGTGAGAGAGAGAGAGAGAGAGAGAGAGAGAGAGAGAGAGAGAGAGAGAGAGAGAGAGAGAGAGAGAGAGAGAGAGAGAGAGAGAGAGAGAGAGAGAGAGAGAGAGAGATAGATAGTTGTGATGAACTGACTCATTCCATCTCATGTAAGTAATTAACTAATAGTTGTTGTCACACATTTGCCATGCAAAGTCACCACTGTACAGTTTTATGTACAAGTTCTTCGTATGTGCCTCGCACTTTATTTGTACAGAATAAAATGACAACGTATTAGTACCGAGTTTGAAGAGTTGTTTTTGCAACACCTTGTCCTGAGAACAGAGATCTATACATAAACTGACTGACTATTTTTGTTTTCAAATGAAGATCTGCATAACTTGAAGAGAGAAGATAAAGATTAGACCTAATTACAATATATAAATTGATGAACAATCAGAAGGAAACAGATAGCAAAAATCTATAATGAAAAGAAATGGAGAAGCTAGATATTTGAGGGAACACAAGAAAAAATTGTAAAAAGAAATTTGCTTGAACGATAGAAAATGTACAGTTTTCCCCAAAGAAGTACAGATACTTGGAATGGACTAAAGAAAGAGGTGATAATGGCAAAGAATATACATTAAGTGAAGGAAAAACAGGAGAAATATAGATACGGAGACAGAACCACACGAGACCTTGTATACTATAACTAGGTACACACACACACACACACACACACACACACACACACACACACACACACACACACACACACACACACAGACACACACACAGACACACACACAGACACACACACAGACACACACACACACACACACACACACACCCACACCCACACCCACACCCACACCCGCACACGCACACGCACACGCACACGCACACACACAAAAAGGTAAATCATTGTCTAAAGTAGTGGTTCTCAACCAGGGCGGGGGGTCGCCCCCCTTGGGAGGCGCGGACACTAACCGTGGTGGGAGGGGGGGGTCGCCCCCCCCTGAGAGGCACGGACACTACCGGGGGGGGGAGGGGGGGTGGCGAGCACAGGACGGAAGGGGAAAAAATCTACTACTACTACTACTACTACTACTACTACTATTACTGTGGGCCAATACAATAATAGCCTAGCCAAGGGCTATCTATCTATCTATGGTGGCATAGTTGGGGCGGGGGCCGGGTTGAGTGGGTGGCGCAGGGAGGAGGGGGACCTCAACTGCATTGAACCAGCTTTGGGGGGCCTCAGCTTGCAAAAGATTGAGAACCCTGGTCTAAAGTATCACAAAACATGTTGAATGTTCCCCCATTAAACATAACTACCATACTCCCACTTTTCTTTTCACGCCCTCACGTCCTTACCGAGCCACTCATTTCCGCACACACGCACGCACACACACGCACACACGCACACACACACACACACACACACTCACCAATTTCCACAGTACAGCTAACGAAACGCACTTCCTGTCCTTGCACGTATATAGTTGTAATAGCCTGGCGGCCCCAGCAACACCTTTCTCAACCGAAGTCTGACGTTATACTGACGACCTGCAGAGAAGGAAGGGGGAGGAGGGAGTCAGATTCTTCGGTAAAATCTCGAGCAAGTTTCGAGCCTTTATGGTGCTGCCATCTAGGTCAGATGCAGGATTTAATAGAAAACGAGAGAAAATTT
This sequence comes from Metacarcinus magister, assembly GCA_029783475.1. NCBI lineage: Eukaryota > Metazoa > Arthropoda > Malacostraca > Decapoda > Cancridae > Metacarcinus > Metacarcinus magister. The sequence goes on from JAPQNM010000005.1 coordinate 3,547,142, forward strand.
GGCGCAAACCATTGTGTAATTCAATAAACTACTGTTTGCCTTCTCGTATTATACTTCTTCATACACTGTAAATGTGTAGTAGCTTGAGCTGCAGACCGTAGAGGCTGCCAGAGAATCACTGCACAGCTTCTTCAGGATTCGTTACAATCACAAGTGTGTAACAGCTTGGGCGTGACAGTGAGGGAAGGCCGAGGTCACTCAAGCAACATAAATATCCACTCGTAGTGGGTCACCAACGTGCATAATGTATTGTCTATAATGTACGGACCTCGGTGAGTTAGTCAATTCTCTCTCTCTCTCTTATATTCCCTTTTCTTCCATTCGTCTGTATTTTTAACGGTATTATTCTTTGATTACTCACCGTATTATTTAAGCTACTGCACGGGCCAGCCAACACCTAAGTGGTTATGACACCCAAAACCACATCGTTGCAACTAGTATAGCTAAAGATGCGATCACCCATATCTGATGGCTAATGTGTCATCCTACATCATATCACTCGCAGCTTTAGGCTGCGGTATTTTCAGTTTCTACGGTAAGACTTGGGCGGCGTTGTTATCACATCTACAACTCATCACTCATTACTCA
>JAPQNM010000005.1:3552729-3555229 GCA_029783475.1 Metacarcinus magister
TCGTAGTAGTAGTAGTAGAATTAGAAGTATTAATGTTATTGTAGTAGTAGCATCAGATGTAGTAAAGGAAGAGGTACACAAATGGGCTGCCACTTGATCTTCCAATACTTTTCACATGAAACAGAGGTTAAGGAAAATCATATTTACAATACAAAACTAGATGTGTACTATACATCACAAATGCAAATTCCTTGAAAATCATTACCATTTCCTATCCTTAAGATTTTATTTAAAATTTCACTTAATCTTTGTTCGTGAAATGGTGGTTCTAATATGGGTTACATGTTGAAAATATATCAAAATTCCATGACAGTTTTATTGGAAAATAATGATGCCTAAGGAACCCTTGGTTGATTCCTTCAAATACATGAGTCACCGCAGATCAAAGGAAAGTATTCATTCAAATAGTTTGATCAATAGTTCCATGTTGCTTTGTGATACGATATGTTGCATTGAAAAAAAATTATCTCCCATATTACAAACTGCATGAACAAAAGTCACCCATACATAAGACATCCACCACCAACCTGATCACCCACGCTGACTCAATCACACTGTTCGGACAGCTCCGTAAAACCTATTCCTGTGAATCTCAATACGGTAGTCGTGACTAGAATCTCGTTTGCCCATCTTTACACCCCAGTACATATTTGCACAATTTCCTATAACATTATCATAATTACTATTACTATCAGCATTATTATTATCATTAATATTATTACTATTGATATTATTATTATTATCATTATTATTATTAGTAGTAGTGGTAGTAGTAGTAGTGGAAGTAGTAGTAGTATCGTTACAAAAGTTGTGGCGGAGGAAGTGGCATGATAGTAATAGTAGTTGAGTATAAACATTCATAACATTAACAGCCATATCAATGAATCAATCATTTGTGGCATACGGCGAGGGGCGCCTCGCCTCGCCAACCCTCCGACGCCAGCCCCAGCGATCACCTCGTGCAAGTCCCCATGCAAGTCTCCTTCCCATACCAAGTAACTCCCTGCAGGAAGCATCAACTTGCCCCAGCCACGAACTTTGTGGGCGCCCCCTTGGCCTCCTCCATCCCGGGTTACCCTTTTCAGAAGCAACCCGACAAGCAGGATCAGCTTCTGGGTAACGTGCCACATGTCCATATAGCCGGAGTTGACGTTGGCGGACTATGCTGGTAATAGGCCTTGATTCAGTCTCACGGAGCAGTCGCTAATTTGACAGAAAGTAATATATAGGTGTATATCTATATATCTATATCATCAATAATTTACTAATTATCATGTACAAGAGGTAACATGTATACCTTCCATCTCACTGTATTCATCTTTAGCAATACCAGCAGCAGACTTAATATAAGTAGTAGTAGTAGTAGTAGTAGTAGTAGTAGTAGTAGTAGTAGTAGTAGTAGTAGTAGTAGTAGTAGTAGAAGTAGTAATAGTAGAAGTAGTAATAGTAGAAGTAGTAATAGTAGAAGTAGTAGTAGTAGTAGTAGTAGTAGAAGCAGTAGTAGTAGTAGTAGTAGTAGTAGTAGTAGTAGTAGTAGTACTAGAAGTAGTAGTAGCAGTATTATTATTATTATTAGTAGTAGTAAAAGTAGTAGTAGTAGTAGTAGTAGTAGTAGTAGTAGTAGTTACTGTTGTTGTAGTTGCTGCTGCTGTATAGTCATAACTTAAATGAGTGGCGCCAAACACATTCGTGAAGATGAGACCTGATAACCATGCATGGTGGTAGGTCAGATAGCGTCTAAACACTCCGTTACAATGGATGGACAACAAACATAGTCACGTTATGACGTTGGAAAGAAAGCACCATCACGAGATGCTGGATAATTTTTACATTCTTTGAAATAAGAAACCCGGCAACAAGTAGCGCTGTTCATGTTCTTAGCATACATCAGTCCTTTCCTTACTGTTCGGATTCTGTTTGTGACCGATCAGTCTGGTGTCACAAGTAAGGTACCGACAGAACCATCATGCTGCGGCAGACCATTGAGTCAGTCAGTACTTTCTTTATTGAATTTTAGATACACAATGTTTCGATAGTGGCAACAAGACAATGTGCGCCCACTCACTCACCTCGCTGCCTCCCAGTTCTATTTTGGCTCATGGCCTGTTGGTGGGCAGGCTGTACTTCTAACAGTAGGCGGCCGGCTTGATGGTGCCGGTTGGCGTGCATCTGTTTACTAAGAGAAAAAAATATCTGCACATACAAGTACAGGACTTACAGACAGAAACGTAAGTTATCTTTGTTGATGGTTCATGGTGATCTTAGACTTTCTGTTTATTAGTGCACCTTGAGGCATACAGGGAAATGATAGCTTTGAGAAGACCGGCTTTTGTTTGAGCCATGGCCATGAGCTGACCAGAGGGAGACAGTGGATATAATGTTATCTCTAAAAAAATTGTTGTTAGGTTGAAATTATCAACAGCTTAGTAGAATGTGGGCATTTATATGATGTTTCAAAATTCAGTGCCGATAGAGCTTATAATATACCCATATAATCCAC
>JAPQNM010000005.1:3560229-3567729 GCA_029783475.1 Metacarcinus magister
TTGCGTGTTGGTGCTAGTACAGTTTGTATTGTTTTCGTGCAGGTGACGGTGCCTGTGTGCCTGGGATGTTTCACCCCTGTCACTGAAACATACTCCTGTACAATGTGTGGCTGGCCCTTGTGTAGCTCGAAGTGCCAAGAGAACGACCTTCACAAAGCAGAATGTCAACTCTCAAGGAACAGGTTGGTTAAAGCGATTTGTATCATGTTTGCCTTGAATTCTGCATTATGAGAATACCGTCCATCTTAGGAGGTGTCTTCAGGGACAGAGACAGAATTTAACACCCAAAGTCAGTTTCAAATCATGTAGCTGAATGGTTACTTTAGTGTGATTATTTCACAAGCCAACCAATGGGATAGGAGTATTTAATATGTCAGTAATAATGTCATTATCATCTAACAATAAGCTTCTTCATAAATCTTTTAAGGACATCCAAGGTTCAAGTGCACAAGTTCATGCAGGTGAACCAGATGTATGAGTGCATCACCCCGCTCCGCTGTCTGTGGCTCAAAGAACATGATCCCGCCCGCTGGGCCTCTCTCAACCAAATGGAGGCCCACTTAGAGCAGCGCCGGACTACTAACGTTCATGAAGTGAACCAAGTGAATGTTGTGGACTTCATGAGGCAATATCTTAAGGTTACCACATTTGAAGAAGATGAAATACACAAAATATGTGGAATCATAGATGTCAATGGTTTTGAGATCCCGGGACCAAATATCATAGGGCTGTATGGAAAGGCGTGTCTACTTGAACACCACTGCGTTCCCAACACGACACGAACCTTTGATGCTCAACTCCAGCTAATCATCAGAGCAGCAGTAAAGATACCGAAAGGCACTCACATTTCTACCTCCTACACAGATCCAATGTGGGGAACAGCCAACAGACAGTTGCACCTCACAACCACCAAGTACTTCAAATGTTCGTGTAATCGGTGCCTAGACCCAACTGAGCTTGGAACACACCTCAGTAGCCTACGGTGTGTCCAATGCCACAAAGGTCTTATATTGCCTTCTCCACCTCTTAGTCCCGAGATCTGGGCCTGCAACTCCTGTCCAACCAAGCTAAGTGTTAGCCAGGTGGAACAGTTTTTGAAGCAATTGGGTGAAAAACTAGTAATGCTCAAGGAACATTCTCTGAATTCATCAGAGTCATTTTTGAAAGCCACGTCAATCAAGCTGAGTGAGAACCACTACTACAGAAGCGACGTGAAGTTAGCCTTGGCGCAGATGTACGGCCGAGGAGACCAATCTCAGCAGCAGCAGCCAGACTTGAAGGACCTCTCTAAAGACCTTTTGGAGAGAAAAGAAACTCTTTGTCGTGAAGTACTGGCGCTAGCTGATATATTTTCACCAGGTTTGTTTTATTGTTATATGCAAAATGATAATAATAATAATAATATTAATAATAATAATAATAATAATAATAATAAAAACAATAATAATAATAATAATAATAATAATAATAATAATATTAATAATAATAATGATAATAATAATAATGATAATAATGATGATACTACTACTACTACTACTACTAATATTATTAATGAAAATAAATGATATATAATGCGAAAAAACACGTACACCATAACTCAAAAAAATGTGAAAATGCACCATATTTGAGACAAAAGTTTTTTCACCTCGTCTTTTCATTATCAGCATCACAAATGAAAAAAAAAAATAGATGAAATCTTCATTGTACTCACTACCATATTTACATCACTGGATTCCTGTATAGAATCTAAGTACTGAAGGCAAAAGACTTTATTAAGTATGCGCAATTGTAACCCTGTCTCGCCCAGGCAATTAGAACAAACTAGACTTAATTAAGGAGCATTGATATAGTATTCTACCCTATAACTCTTAAATCCATATGCATTATGTAGATAAATTAGTCCATGCATGAATGTTAAGAGATACAAACGCCTACTGAATGGCAATAATCTTGTACAGGATAATGCTTAATTTTACCTCACAATTTGCCTAGTCTTCATAGCCCATAGCAATATTGGGTTTATTTAAGTTTGTTGGTTATGAAAGGTATCAAAATTTTGAAAATCAATTTTATAGTTAATTTTCTAATTTGCCAAGCCACTTCAACATTCAAAATACTTAATGATGAGATCTACACATAGAAATAGGTAAAAATTAATTATGTGGAGGGTGCTGTACACCAACATAATACCTTTGTATTTAATGTATCCATTCATTGACTGCTTCTCAAATTTGTGCAGGAGAAAGCAGGCTGCGAGGTCTTCTTTTGTATGAGTTACAGGCTGCTTGCAGAGAGAGATATCGAAGGCTTCCTAAAAAACTAAGGAATACGCCACAATCTCGCCAACTGCTACAAGTTAGTATCTACATCTTCTTGATAATGCATCACGTAGCTCCAACATTACCTGTATATGTAATATGCATTTCATAAGATTAAGTATCCAACAATGAGCCCTACAGAAGGAGTTGCATTGTCTTTGTGGATTTAGAAAAAGCTTATGATATGGTACTAAGAGAGGAGCTGTGGTACTGCAGAGGAAGTCCGGAGTGGTACAAAAGTATGTGAGGAGGTGCAGGATATAAATGAGGACTGTAACAGTGGTGAGGTGTGCAGTAGAAATGACAGATGGGTTTAAGGTGGATTTGGGATTGTATCAAGGATCAAATTTGAACACTTTCTTGTTTGTAAAGATGACAGACAGGTTGATGGACGAGGTCAGACAGACATTTCTGGTGACTATGATGTTTCCTGATATTGTGATCTGCTGTGAGAGTAAGGAGCAAGTTGAGGCAAACCTCATGAGGTGGAGGTACGAACTAGAGAGAAGGGGAACGAAAGTCAGTAAGAGTAAGATGGAGTACAGGTATGTGAACGAGAGGGAAGGTGGAAGAATGGTGCAGATGGAAGGTGTTGTGGTTGTGAAAGTGGATGAGCTTGAATACAGTACTTAAGGATAATTGTTTAAAGTAATGGAGACGGTGGTATAGAGGTGAAGAATAGAGTGGAGGCAGGGTGGAGTGGGTGGAGGAGTGACGGGAATGACTTGTGATAGAAGGTTATCTGCAAGACAAGACAGTAGTGAGACCACTTAAGTTGTACGACTTAGAAGAGGTGCTCACAAACAGACAGAAGGTGGGGTTGAAGGTAGCAGAATTGAAAGTACTACAACTTTTCTAGGGATTGACAAGGATGAAAAACCTTAGGAATACGTTCATTAGAGGGACAATGCAGCTATGATGGTGTTGAGACATAATGAGAGGCAAGATGGTTTGGATATGTGCAGAGAAGGGATGCTGAGGATGGAGTCATCAGGCATATGGAAAAGAGGAAGGCTAAAGAGGAGGTTCCTTGATGCGGTGAGGTGAGGGAACACATGCAGGTGGTTGGTGTGACAGAAACATGCAAAGGACAAGGTGAAAAGGAGACAGGTGATCCACTGTGACAACCTTTACGGTAGTAACTGAAAGATGAAGAATGTTCCTAAGAATGATACTAAATTAAGTCTACTGCACAGCTGTTAATTCTAATGTATATATATATATATATATATATATATATATATATATATTAACTGGACCTCTACCCTTTGCTTCTTTTTCTCCTACTGTCCTCTTTACAGGGTCTGGCGACAAGCGGGATTTTTTAAAAACGTATTTTTGTTGTCCCTTAGCCAGTACCCTTTTAATGTAAAAAAAAAGAGAAGAAAAAAAAATCTCTCTCTCTCTCTCTCTCTCTCTCTCTCTCTCTATATATATATATATATATATATATATATATATATATATATATATATATATATATATGTATATATATATATATATATATATATATATATATATATATATATTTATATATATATATATATATATATATATATATATATATATATATATATAATGGTTGCTAATAAATGAATGAAAAGTATTTAGTGTAGTCTTACAGTCTTCCCTTAGACTCATGAAAATACTTCCCTCCTCTTCCCACAAATATATATGACTTCCTGAGATACAGCGTAAAATGCTGAAATTATTATGTTTGATGACCTCAGGAGTGCGCGGTGTGGTTGAAAGACGCCAGTACCATCCTGCAACGAGAGTCACCGCTACAGGATGAATATCACCTTGGACACCAAGCAGAGGACGAGTTAAGAGACCTCTCAAGTGTTCTTGCCAAACTCCAGTGAAATCATTATCAAGAGGGAAGGTTGAGCATTGGGGAGGATGGAGGCAAATCTTTGTAACTGACTAATAAAAATGCATCTCTGCCATCTTACATTTTAATGCCTATTTTATATTTCATAATTTTTTTTCACAAATAAATAGTTCTTCTTTAAATTATAAAAAGGGGTGGAGGTAGGCATATACAAGGACTCCTTAGAGCAAACTGCCATCTACATACTGTACACCCATCCCACTGCTATCACACGTTCTGCTATCGCGTTTTACTGCTATCACACACATATCAAAAGCGTGCACATTCTTGCTATAGCTCAGTCAATCCGTTATCACGCACCAAATTAATTTGAAAAACGCAATCGTATGTGATTGGATTGATGTCACAGAGCCTCTCCGCATATATGCTCTCCCACCACATACCCCTTTCCCACCACCTCACCATAGGCGCATTTCCACGAGGAGTTTAGACTATACATCAAGCTGACTTGCTCTGGCCTGCTCTGTCTTGAAGCCATTGCGGAAACAGGACGTCAGGCTTTTGCTCACAAGCCTCGGCACCCTTCCTAACACCCACCTAAGCCTTTGTTACTCCTTTTAAAAGTATATTGTGTGACAAATATGAGTTCTGTGTGACAAATAGGAGTTTATGTGTGACAAATAGGAGTTCTGAGGTCATTCTGAGGTTGTATTTAGCGCTGGTAACACCCCACCTAGATTATGCAGCTCAGTTTTGGTCCCCTTATTATAGGAAGGATATAGGCTCCTTGGAGGCAGTCCAGAGAAGAATGACCAAGATGATTCAGGGGCTGAGAAATTTACCCTACAAAGATAGGTTAAAACGTCTTAATCTCCACTCCCTAGAGAGAAGGAGGGCAAGAGGGGATATAATTGAGGTTTTCAAATGGGTAAAAGGAATTAATAAGGGAAACATTGATCAGGTTTTAGAATTTAGTAGTCAGGATAGGACACGTGGAAATGGGTACAAGCTAGAAAAACTTAGATTCAGGACAAAGATAGGTAGATATTGGTTCACTAACAGAACGATTGGAATAGGCTGGGTAGACACGTAGTAAGTGTTGAGTCAATAGGTAGCTTTAAAAGACGGTTGGATCAGAGTATGGATAAGGATGACAGGTGGGATAGCTAAATATTGTATTATTCCAAGGGTGGGGGACAAGGAGCTGCCTCGCGTAGGTCATTAACTGGCCTCTTGCAGTCTCCTCATTTCTTATGTTCTTATATCTGATGTTTTTTTTCATAGTGTATTTATTGTTTATAATGTTCTTATTGATATATTATTGATTTATTTCATATTGCAGGCCTAGCTGACACAAAATCATAGATAAATAGTGAACAAATTATTGGAAATTGGCCGCTGATAAACCAATTAGAATTAATTCCATTTATTACTAAGTTCTGCTATTGCACTTTCTGCTATCACGTGCATCTATGCTAACCAATTAGGCGTGATAGCAGAGAGATGGGTGTACACCATTCTTACTCCTAAGTACTCCTAGAAGAAAGGGTCAACTTACCCTATTTTAAGGGTATCCTTTGATTTCCTTCATTGCACCACATGACAATCCACCAATACCTTTATTCAGATAATTTTCTTCTTTAGTTTGTATTATTCCTACAATAGCTCTCCTTTTATTTTCTAGACAGTTATCACCATCTGAAAATTCTTGTTCAATGTCTGTTCTATCAAAACTGTAGTATAAACATAATTTTGACACCCATAATTCCAACAGAAACTATGGATTGTGGAAAATGTTTTACTTCCATCGATATTAACTCCAATAAATTACTCATTTCTATAGTCTCTTCAACTGAAGCTTTCCTATGCAGCCTAACCAAATTTTGCAATAACCTAGCTGATTGGCTATTGAATAGGAAGAACATTTGAGTGGCTGTCATGCATCATTTTTTCCCCCTTGGTGTTGCACAGTTATAACTTTATAAAACATTGTCCAATATTGATCAACCATAGTAGCTTAACACAAAAAAATAATTAACAATAAACAAAACTAAATAAATGAGAAAATATCATATAAGCCATGAAGACACAGTATTGTGCATTGTGTTTATGGCTTAGATGAAGATATTTGGCTGTTATCATTTTTTTATTATCACTATAATCACTTCTTTGCAATTGCAATTGTACAATGGTCCACTTAGTTTCAATTTTCAAGAGACAAAATATATGACAGCTTATTTGGTAACTGTACATAGCATGCAATTATTTCATGTGAGATCTTGACATTGTAGGATATGCTGAAACAAACTATTAAGAGAAATAGTTTATTCAAAGATAACAAGTATGACGACGTGTCGGTGGTTTCATTCAATGTAAATGGGCCAAGTGCAGGCAAGAATACATCTAATTGATATTAGGGAAATAAATAAAAAGACAGTACGAGTAGGCTCTGAAGGATACAATTTCCTCTTCTCTGATCTCAATCTTCACTAATGAATTCATATTCTTGACAAGTATAAAAACCACAGCTTTTCTACAGTTGAATACGATCAACAAATGTGTATGACGTTTAGAATTCTAACATAATTTAGCTGCGGGTGTACGAGCCACATGAAAAAGTAAAGACACCTGTTAACTTGACGCCTACTAAAACAATAAGAGTTGTGACCCATTAAGACACTTTAAACCTTCCCTTACTTCATGTATAACAATTGTGGTGGAAAACAAAAAGTTACAGAAATCTTCAAATGATGAAAAGATATTGCAGTTGAAGGAGTTGTATGTACATCATAACATAGAAGTATGAGGAACCTACAACTGCACCATCCTCTTTCATCAATCTCCAGGGATGTACAATGTTATAATGCATGAAGAATAATCTTGTGAAAACTGTGAGACTGCACTAATATACATGAAATATACATGATGCAGGTTTGATGGCTATGCATGTATGTACATATACATATTAGCTACAAAAAACAAAACAAAACATTTTTCTCAATTACTTTCTCTAAACAATAGCATTATATCAAAATAATTACTGAGCATTCAAGATCTAAATTTTATGAATAACTTCACATTAGCGCCTTTATATTCTATTAATAAAAGTATCTATTGAATAAATTAACTTGTACTATGCATAGACAAAATTTTAAGCCACTTGCAACTTCTGTCATACCTCTTAATATTCTGCTAAGAAGGTAAGCTTGTCTACATTTTGTCACTGCTCTATGTGTAACAAAAACATGGAATATTTAAGAAAGTCCTTCATATAAACTGGCAAAAATCTCAACTAAAATCAGCAAAACGTTTTGTTTTATGTACATGATAATGTGAATAAAAAATTAT
>JAPQNM010000005.1:3572729-3600229 GCA_029783475.1 Metacarcinus magister
AAAAAGAGGTTATAATGGCAAAAAATTTACATCAACTGAAGGAAAAACTTGGCAAATAAAGATACGGAGACAGGACCATACGAGTGTAGCCCTTTATACTACAACTAGGTAAATACAACTAAACAAATGCATACACACAAAGTAAATATAAGATTAAATAAAACAAAAAGTAAATAATTAAATAATAAAAAAAATAAATACAAAATAATGGATAAAACTGTTGAGTTGGATGTTGTGCAAACCGTAACACAATGCGTGGCATGTGACCAAGACCAGAACCTATTGTCTATTTAAGATGTAAAGTTTAATAACATGTGTCTCACAAGTTTGTTAAATAGCAAAAAGTAAATTTGTGTAAACAATGCTAACTTTTCATACTATAAGATCATTTTGTTCTATGCTAAACAACTCTTACGGTGAACAACCTTTACTACAGTTAACCCACAAAAACTGGGTGTTGACTGTAATAATAAAACAACCAGCATTGCTGTTAAATCTAAGATGTATGGCATTCCATTTATGTATTCTAAATCTTACTACAATATACAAAAATAGAAAGTGTAACAGTATACACAAAGGGGATTAAACTCTCCTATAAGAAGCTTCGTGTGTGAGGCTTTCTTTATATGATAAATAATTGCTCTACCTGGGAAAAATATACACCTCATAATTTCAGTCTTTACATTATGGATGAGCATTTATTCATCATGAGTGTACATAGCTCAATACTGTTGCACTTAACAAACAGCATCATTGGGATCATATATACATTGCAAGATAAGAAAAAACATAGTGCTCACAGTATGTAATAAAAGTTTAAAATATGGAGGGGATTATCAGCAAGACAGCTGTATGGATGGCTGCACAAGTGGTGTGAGAATAGTTAATGAAAATATTCTGTGTGTGAACCTTTAAATCTTATAATAAAACTATGAAGTGAATAAAAGAAGATTGTCTTACAGTTTAGAGATCTTTCAAAATAATCATAAATACAAAATGTGTTCAGCACTTAATACAAAAACTTGATGGATATATTACACCAGACCAATGTAACATTTGTAAGCGTGTTTTAAATCACTATACTTTAAACCATTTGTTGATGCTCAAGAGTATCAAGAGTGTCATCAAGGTTTCTATTCATTTTATAAATAAATGTGCATTATGTACCACACTTTTCTGATACAGTATCATTCTAAAACATCATGATCAGATCAACATATTCCCAATCATAGTCTGTCATGGATGTATAGTATTCCTTCCATATTTGGCACTTACAAATTTTCTCATTTTATTTCACTTAACTGATTTCATTACTGCCAATGATTATGTACATATAATAAAGGCAGTATAACAAACTTATTTATATGACCATATGCTGAACAATAACCGCAGCATATCACATACCAATAAAATCATAAGATGCTATATAATGGACAAATATTCTATAGTATAGTGCAACAATATTTGGCTGGATATCAGATCACAGGATGCCAACCACTGCAACAGTACACAAAATAAAACCAATAACAAGAACCTAAATACAACCAGAAGCAGCATAACACCAACATCATCCCTTCACTCTTCTCAAGTATAATATAAATTCATATACAAAAAAGGGTGAGTTTGATGTTCTCAATCACAGCTAAATCAATGGATAAAGTTTCACACTATAGTGACTGCTATATATAACAATGACCTAAAAACTGCTAACACTGTAATCACTTTTCTTATGCCTTATTTACTTTTGTAAATTGGTAAGTTGGTTCCTGCTCATAATGCTGTAACATATATGAATGTATGCATAGAACTGTAGCAAACAAATATTCAAGGATATAAAACTACTTCCCAAAATTACATGTTAACCTCAACACCAATGACTGCAAATCAACATACGACCAAAATTTATTATTTAGAATATGCATATTTTAGTTTTTTATATGAATAATACATTTTCTGGCTTGATGCACAATATATGAAGTATATACTTAAACAATATTCATAATGTGCAATTCATTAACTGGACTAGCAAAAACACTTGCATTTTGTATACTTTGTCAAATCACATCTAAAAATTTCCATGCTAATGACTCCACTTTTCATCCTTCCAATTACAGTACATCTCTGTTAATATATTGATATTGTATATACCCAAATATAATAAAATATGGTCAGATAGAAAAAAGGTAAGAGAATTGAACAGTTTCATTTTTATGCTTTGTGTATTCTAGTCAATGAGATATATATATATAAGATGCATGAACAGATTTCTTTATTTAAAAAAAAATCATAAAGGGCAATGTGCACTATTACACCATATCATGATGCCTTCAATCTTCCACTGACTGGAATTGTAGTAAAGTTTGGGTTGTGGTGTCACTTATTTTCAAACATTTGGCACCATGCTTAAAACGGACACATTGGTGGGACTTGAATATGGGTTTTCATATGCACTGTATACTCAAGTTAATAGTTTAGTCACTGCTAATTGTTGTATGAATTAAATCCAGAAGAAATCTTATATTTTCATGGGCTCACTGGGTTCTTCTTCCCTTTTCCAGAGAGTTTCCAATTTCAGTCATTATTGTTTCACTGGTATATCTTGTTCTGTGTCCCTTCTTACTTGATGACGGCCGACAACATGCATCAGACTAGCATTCCTTAGGTTAGCTACAATCCCGTCATTAAGTCACGATGACTTATATATATATATATATATATATATATATATATATATATATATATATATATATATATAGTTATATATTCATCTCTTCAGTTCTCTTTTACATCCTTGTAGTTACAACACACTGCAGGCATGTTGTAATATATATATATATATATATATATATATATATATATATATATATATAATATATATATATATATATATATATATATATATATATATATATATAATATATATATATATATATATATATATATATATATATATATATATATGTATATATATATATATATATATATATATATATATATATATATATATATATATATATATATAGTTTTTTTCATGAACATTTACCTATGCATCATCTCAACATGCTTGAAGTGTGTTGTAACTGCAGGAATGCAACAGAGAATTAAAGATATATATATATATATATATATATATATATATATATATATATATATATATATATATATATATATATGTATATATATATATATATATGTATATATATATATATATATATATATATATATATATATATATATATATATATATATATATATATATATATACACATATACACACATTAATTTTCAATTTCACCAAGTTTTTATATATGGAAATATTTTTCATTGTTTATCATCTTTGCTTAAAAAATCTGTCAAATTGGAATTCATACTGTTGATTTATGAGCCATAATCTATGAAAGTTTATAAAATTTTTGTTGAAAGGACTTTAATGTATATCTTGTTTCTTCATATATAGAACATAATTGTGAATGAGTGTAAGGCACTGACAGAATAAAGACTGGTGTAAGAGGATGCAGCATGTCTTCAATATGTACACATACACAAGTGTAATGCAAAGTCGTCAAAATAGAATATTCAAGAAAATCATGTACTCATAATGTGAATCATGGCACTGATGAATGTACTTTTACGATATTCAAAACATGATCCTATCTCCAAGTATGCTACAATCTACTGTGGTATGAAGATGTTTCATAAGGTTCCAAAGTATAAATACTCTTCAACAAATCCTGACATATATCTTACCTTCATTGTCAATAAAGTTACTTTGTACATTTTGTACTAGATTAAAGAATTTCCCTATTGATCTTAGGTAACATGTTTTATACATCCTCTGCAGTTATTGAGATTCTTTGGATAACACTATTTGCAAATCATTCTACCTATATCTACAGTCTCTGATATGTTGTTTGTTTCAAGAACATCCCCAAAAGGAGTGGTCACGACAGAAGAGCCTCCTCCACCTCTACCTATCCATATAGTCCCTTGTGATTTATTCAAACCCTTCCCTCTGTATCATCCTTCTTTCATGCATGTACTTCTTTACTTTATCCTTCCACCTTCCAAGTGATCTTCCTCTCCTACTAGGACCCTCAATTTCAGTCATATTACTATTTCACAAACTTTTCACTCTTCATCCCTTCAATATAACCAAATTACCTCAATGTATTTCTTTTCACCCAATCCATAACTCCATGCTTTACTCCCTTTGCACAAGTTCCCATGTCACATCTTTCATACATACTTCCATTACTCTCACCCTCCCATCTTATCAAGCTGCATGCCCCTCAAATTATTAATTTCCAAAGGAAAGAAAGAGGTTCTCAAAATGTATGTCATTTTTCGACTTACCATTCAATGTTTCTCTTTTTTACTGATCACTTTTCTTCTATAATGATTTTGTGGCCAGGGCTTAATAACAGAGTTGAAAATACCCAGTAAGACATTAGCAGCTGCCAGGGAAGTTTGAGTCATTGGAGAAACATGGTGTGGGCCGTGCCTTGTGCTCAAACAGAAGCCTGGCGGTGAGTATGAAAATCTTTTAAACACTACCCAATGGCAGCATGATATCTGATATCAGCCAGTCATGTTTCAGTATTTCATATTTCCTTAACCCCTTTCCCATAGCGCCTCAGTGGTGCAATGGTTAGCACGTCTGATTATGAATCTGCTGGCCCAAGTTCGATCAAGAGTAGTCGCCACACAGCTCACTCAAGTGTTCATCCTCCCAAATGGGTTGGTCAATAAATGGGTACCTAGGGCAACCTAGGGAAGGTAAACTGTGGAAACTGTGATGTCACAGTGGCCCTGTGTCCCGGGGTAACGGATTAATTTCCACCACAGGCTCCAAGGCCAATGTGACAGGAGATGAGTGCTCGCAGCTATGCGCACCTACAGTGTGTGCCCCCACTTTACCTTATCTTTCCCATAAGACGGAGACTTGAATTCAGTAGCCAAGAAGTCTTATGTATGAAGTGTGCGCTTAACCCTTAGCAGGCAATCAAGAGGTTTTACGTGGAAGAAAAATCCTTCTGTAGTAAAGTACCTTCAGTGTAAAAAAAACATGTCTATATCAAGACAAGGTCGCCAGCAAGTAGAACTTCCACAACTTCCCAGGAAGAAGAGGAAGAATCCTCTGACAGCTTCGAGTAAGATAGATATGTTTAGTTTAGTATAGTTTGACTTAGGTGTCAGAGACTAATAGCAATAGAATATTAGCATGTTTTAAAGTAGTAATGGCCATTGTTATACCTTACAACTAAGATCAGCCAATGTGACTTAGATTGATGCAGTATGATTCCATACTGAAATTTGTTTTTGTCAGATATTAAGGGTTCAAAAGCCTTAAAGATGTGATGAAAAGTTGAAAAAAAATAATAAACATTCAAAATATGGGTCTATGAGCTTCAGGACTATAGAGTAATACATTGATATAATATCAATAAATTTGTTTCTAGAAAGCAAATATCACATTTCACCTTTACTAAGTTTCATAATGAATTGATCAGTTTTAATTACCTTCTCACAAGGTAATTAAAGACATTCAAATGAATTTATCATGACATATCTTAAGGATGAAAGTCTAATGCTAATTCAACTTTCATAATTTGTACTTCACACATATGAACTTCGTCTACTGGCGCAATTTAGTTCCTAGAAGCTGTTATTCGGTACTTTAGCACAATGACATGAATAACAAAAGTATGGGGCAATAAAATGAACACAGATCATTGTCATCTGAGCACATGTCCTGAGACTGGAAGGAAGAGGAAAGTGATTGCTTCTTAGACTGCTTGAAATGTGAGTGAATATCTAAAGTGAATAGCTAAAGATAATCTATCCTTGATGATAAGACATTGAAACCATGTGTAAAGTACTATGTGGCATTTTAAGAACTTAAAGTACAGGTAGCTGATAACACTAACATGGAGAAAAAACAAAAATTAATAATATTTTGAATGATAAAAGATCATAATCATAGTCAAGTTAGACATTTTTTTTTATAATATTTCAAGCATTTGTCAAAGAAGCACATTTTGTTTTTTGTCCTGAATAAGTAGTATTCATGTAATGGTCTACATGGTGTTAAAGTTTTCTTGAATTTTCTAATGAAATGTAAGGTTCCCCAACATTTTCTTGACATCATCATTTATATCCCACTGCATTTAATAAAACAAATCATGGTCTCTCATGTTTTCAGGATATGTAAACTGGGTGATATTGAAAATAACCTTTCATATATATATATATATATATATATATATATATATATATATATATATATATATATATATATATAATCATGGCTATATTTGTTACTTTAGAACCTTTTCTCACTTGCAAAGCAATATACAGTCATCTCTCAACATTAGCGGGAGTTAGAGGAAAGAGACCACCTTGAAAATATAAATTTTGTAAATACCGTCAACCCTTACCTAATATAACCATCATGCAAGAGGAGTTTTTTGGTTGATGAAGTTAAATTTCAATGGGAAAAACGGGGTTTAAGTTCGCAAATATGTCTTGCCGAACATAGAATTACAAACATATACTACCTAACAAAAATGAAACAATACTATGTGTGAAAAATTAATGATGAAGTGATGGGTAAATAGGGAGTGCCCGGACGGAATGAGAATAGAGAATGGCTGGTGGATGTGTGTGCTGAGCAAGAGCTATTTATAGAAAATACCTTTTTGCAGCCAAAGATGGTCAACTGGTATACGTAGAGGATAGGCATACAAGATGAGTTTAAGGGATTGATACTCTATGTGGCTGTTGGTGAAAGAATGAAGGTAGATGTGATGGATACAAAAGTTGTAAGAAGTATGTTTAAGGGATCAGATTAACAAAATAATTAAAATTAAAATGAATAATAGGTGGAAGTTTAGGAAGCGAATAGAGGATGAGAGAAAGGTGTTTATAATTAAAAAGTTCTAGAATGAAGGAATTAGAGGGGAATATGAGCAAAGAGTGACCGAAGTGCTGAATTGCAGAATGAGACTAGAAATGCAAATGGTGAGAAGGTTTTTGATACATTCATAAGTGTTTTGTTGAATGTAACAGAGGGAGTAGTGGGGATGAAAGTGGAGAGGAAGAAAGGGAATGAATAGTGGATAGAAGTTAAGAAAGTGGTAAAGGAAAAGAAAGATGCATACAACAAAACACTGAAAACGAATGTAGCAGAGAGAGAGAGAGAGAGAGAGAGAGAGAGAGAGAGAGAGAGAGAGAGAGAGAGAGAGAGAGAGAGAGAGAGAGAGAGAGAGAGAGAGAGAGAGAGAGAGAGAGAGAGAGAGAGAGAGAGAGAGAGAGAGAGAGAGAGAGAGAGAGAGAGAGAGAGAGAGAGAGAAAGAGAGAGAGAGAGAGAGAGAGAGAGAGAGAGAGAAAATTCACATTCGACCCTCTGTTTAACAAGCTATATGGGGAATTTACTTTGTTACTTGAAAAGTCAGCTGCTTGTTATTCAGGGACTGGACAGCATTATTTTTTCATCCTTTTTCATACACAACACATTTTACTACATATAAAGATGATGAAATACTTGATTTTTGACCAAAACACTGCTTACTACATATAAAGACAATACAATACATTTTTCAAGCATCAAACTTTTGGAATGATTCTGTCCGCTTGTCCGGTAGTCGATTGCATCCGTTAAATCAAAAATGTAAAAGGAGATCGAAACAAGTGATTGAAGAGTAAAAGGAGAGCAGATGGAGACTTTAGAAGACAACCGAGTGAGGAGTATAAAGAGGATAAAAGACTACATTGGAAGAGTTAACAATGAGAGATTAAGGGTAACAAGAGTGAGCAGTGAATGGAATGAAGTGAAAAATGTGGAGGGAAGGATGTGGTAGTAAGAAAGGTGATTGAACAAGATGGAATTAAAAGGGAGGAAGTGATGAAAGCAATTCGATAAAGGAAGAATGGAAAGGCAATAGGGAATGGTAGTAGGAGTGAATGTGAGAACTATAGAGGTATAAGTCTCTTGAGTATAGTTCAAGAGGTCTATGGAAAGAATGTGATCAAAGGCGTGAAGGAGACCACAGAGTAGGATTAGCAAAAAGCAGGAAAGGTAAGGAATGTGTGGATCAGATTTTTTCACTCAAAATGGTGGTTGAAAATATGCTAACGAAAGGGAAGAAAGTACATGCTGCATTTATGGATCATTACTCCCAGTAGTGAACAACCTTTGCAACTGAAGATACATGGAAACAGGCAAGGGCAAATAATTAACATGTGTCCAACTGCAGTTTGTCCACCCTCATATCCTTCATTTAATACTAGTTTCCTTTCCTCCTCTTCGCTTGCCTTCCTTATCACTCAGATCTATGAACATGAGAGGTGGAAGTGGCCTTAGCTGACACCTGCTTTTCAGTTCATGGAAATACATAACATTGCTCTTCACTTGGCTTCCTTATCCTATTAACATGAGGAGGTGTAAGTGATAATGAGGCATCCAGCTCAAGAATTCATAACAGTACAATACTTCATTGGCAGACTGAAATTAGATTAAAGAGGGGAAAAAAATAATGAAATAAAACAAATAAATAAATTAATTAATACATCACAAAAAATAAATTACTGTATTTTCTCGCTTCGAACAAGCTGCTTAATCCCCCTACGCCAATTTTTTTTTTACAATGCCGAAGCTTACGTTACTAGTCTTACTCTTAGTCTCCTCGGAAAAGATAGAATACAGATGGGGGAGAAGATCTTCCCCGAACCCTAAACACCTTGCTAAGGCTACCCTCCTTTAAGGGGATATTAGGTGGGTGCACATATATATATATATATATATATATATATATATATATATATATATATATATATATATATATATATATATATATATATATATATGGGGATTTTGAATATTCCTATCTTCCACATTCTGTGAACATTGTAGTAGGTAACTAAAAGTTTCAAGGATAGGTGCCGGAAATCCTTTCCTCCAGGAATTTTTAAATACAAACAAACCAAAGGGATCTTTTACTCTATCTTAATATATTTTACTTTCTTTGGATGCCACATTGCATGAGAAGGAAAATTTACATTGTAGAAAAATATATCTACGTATAAAAACCTTTACATCTGCAATAAACAGTAATGTTTAACCAGTAGTAGTGCAAATACAAGATCAGAAATGAATGTTAATGTATATTAACCCTCTTGAACATAAGACAAGAAATGACAAGGTCAGAGCTGTGGTCTAGTTTACATTTAACTTCTGATTAATTTTAGCACTTGTATCTATCTAGTTGTATTTACCAAGGAAAAAAGTTAAATTGCAATGTTATGTTGTTTTCTATGTCCATGAAACATCATTCCTTCAATTAACCATGTCTATGGAAACAACCATGATGTGCCTTCACCATTCTTTTCTAGCTATTTGCCACATATCATAGTATTTGCATAACTGTTTGATGAATTCTTTTGCACATATTTAAATCACATTTACAGTTTTCTATCACATCTTAAAGATTTGGTAAATACAGTCCTTACCCCTCTCTCTAGTTTTGACTGCATTCACTCAGTATAGAAATCTATAGCTATATCCGTATATATTTATATATATATATATATATATATATATATATATATATATATAATATATATATATATATATATATATATATATATATATATAAATAAATATATATATATATATATATATATATATATATATATATATAATATATATATATATATATATATAATATATATATATATATATATATATATATATATATAAATATATATATATATATATATATATATATATATATATATATATTTATTTATATATATATATATATATATATATATATATATTTATTTATATATATATATATATATATATATATAATATATATATATATATATATATATATATATATATATATATATATATATATATATATATATATATATATATATATGTATATGTGCTCAAACCTCGGCTATCCTGTGCTTTGGTATCGTGTTTATACCACCATTGCGACTCCCTATATAACTGCGTAAACATTGCTATCGTCCAGCAAGTTCATGCTATTGTACACAACAGTGCGGTTGTATCACTGTGCAGACATTGATATCGCACCGCAAGATAGTATCATCATGCACAAGAGTGCGGATGTGGCGTCATCCTCACATCTGCATCATCGTAATTGTTCCCAAAAAAGTAAGTAAAATGCTATACAATAAAGTGAAATGTATGTTGTTATTGTGATTCTTGATTTAATATTGTATCTTTATAAGATAGAAAAACTTGGGAAAAAAGTATCAAAATGGTTAAACATGTTTTCAGCTTTGGGGTTCTGGCACCAATTAGAATTATTCCCATAAGTTCTTCAGTTCAGCTATTGCAAATTTGGTTATTGTGCAGTGATAGAGGCACCTATTAAGTACAATAGCTAAGGGTTGAGTGTGTGTGTGTGTGTGTGTGTGTGTGTGTGTGTGTGTGTGTGTGTGTGTGTGTGTGTGTGCACGTGTATCTGATGCCAATATATAAAGTAAATACTATAATTAAATGTAGGAAACAGGGATATATGGAAAAATGGCAGGTAGTAAGAGATATGTGTATGACACTGAATTGAAATGTAAGCATAAAAAGAGATATAGAAACAAAAGATATAGTAACAAAATATAAATACATTATTTGCATTAACATAACTTGAGTGTGCTTGATTAACTTTGCCAGTAGAGATTCCAACTTGCAGGGTGATGAGGTTAATTATGAACAGATATGCAGTCAATGAAATAGTGTGAAACATTAAACTATCAACCTATGTAATGATGTAGTGGCGGCTTGGGGCAAGTTTTAGTTATAATTGTAAATAGTATTGAGCTACCTTATTGCCCTTTTCTTTTCAGACCATCTACTTTCCTGGATTTACAAAAGAAATATTCGATTAAAAAATTATGATGATAATGTACAAATTTATTCTGTGACATGGTATATATGATGAATTTCAAACCAACAATAACAACAGGTTAATTGTTGAGATTCTATTGCATCTAATTAGCAACTTATTAATAGGAGTAATAAAATGCTTTTTACAAACCAGTGTTACCAATGAAATGAATATGAAGAAGAGATTCAACAAGATTGGTGAACATAAAAACAAAATAAATAATAAAAATGCTTACAATAAAAAGAAGTTACTTAACGAAATTTTCTTGCACAGTATAAAACAACTGCATAGAAACTATAAAAAAGTATCATTATAACTTATAGAAGATAAAAAAGCAGTTAAAAAAAATAAATAAAAAGCATAATTTTCTGTTTACTGCACTATTCTCTTTAAGAAGAGGTGAGGTATAGAATCTTTAAGGCAAAGCAAGATATCGAGTAGTAATCCATTGCAAACACCAGAGGCATGAAGGTACATGATTACTCTTCAAAATATATATTAGATATATGAAAATTACTGCTTAGAAAACTTCTATTCAGTAGCTTAGTTTGAAAACATTCTTTACATATATAACAATTGTAAAAAAATCATAAAACTTTTCTATGTACACTATTTAGAAGTATTTACCTATCTTTGTACAAAACATAACATCTAGTAGATAAAGCTTATACATGTGATCCTGGAACTAATAATTACATGACTACTTTAAAAGTGTTAAAAGTCAGTGGAAATTACTCGGTTATGATGCACTATATGTAACAGTACATAAATGTGTCGGCATCAATCGTTTTCTAGAAATTTTCCCTACTCGGTGGATGAATCATAAGTTACAGAATATATTAAATTTAAGGAAAAATGTTCATAATAAAGAAGTTACTTTCCCAGAATGCTACAAAAAAGATATTCTATACCTAATATGATTTCATATATCTGCGATCCTCACTATCTGTATACAAACCACTTAAGCTTATGATTTTTAACGAAAACATATACAAAAACAATGATGGCAATTGATAGTAACAGCTATACATGATCATCTGAATTTCTTATTTCTGGTAGTTGGGTCTTCTGTGCGAGTGCATTACACACAAATAACATTTGGTCAAGCTTCTTGTCAAGAAGAACCAACTGAAATGGAAGAAAGCATCCTCAATAACACCTTCAAGCTGTTTGAGAGAGAGAGAGAGAGAGAGAGAGAGAGAGAGAGAGAGAGAGAGAGAGAGAGAGAGAGAGAGAGAGAGAGAGAGAGAGAGAGAGGAGAGAGAGAGAGAGAGAGAGAGAGAGAAAGAGAAAGAGAGAGAGAGAGAGAGAAAGAGAAAGAGAAAGAGATATATATATATATATATATATATATATATTATATATATATATATATATATATATATATATATATATATATATATTATATATATATATATATATATATATATATATATATATATATATATATATATATATATATATATATAGATAGAGAGAGAGAGAGAGAGAGAGAGAGAGAGAGAGAGTGTGTATGTGTGTGTGTGTTTCATATAATCACATCACATAGCAATCCAGACGACACAGACACTAAGATCCAAACTAGGAGTAGAAAATCTATCATAGAAAATGCAATGGAGATGCTTAGTCAAAAATAATGGAGTCAGAAGTAACAACCAAACAGTGAGCAGGACGCTGAATCTCATTGTTGTATCTAGGAACGTTTTGGAGGAGATGGTGGTAAATAAAAGAAATAAAAAATCTATTGCCGTTACACAGCACCACTCCATAATGCCATCATCAGTAAAGTAAAATGTAGTTCAGTCAAGTTGAATCAGTCTACATTTTAGCTTTATTCCGTTACCTTTTGTTGGTGATGAGTCATCAATTTGAGACATCATATTTGCATCAACATTTGTGAATCCTTTATAAGAATTTGGAAACATTTTATAAGTTTACCTCAGAGATGTTGTATCTCACAAATATTGATGGCAATAATCAACAGAAGCAAACAGCACATGTCCAAGAATGACAGGCTGTACATATTCACATAAATCAGCCCAATATCAACATACAACTAGTTCCGCAAAATAGTCTCCTCTCTCACTGGAGGCCCGCCCACCAAGCCTACTCTCCTGAGCCCTAGTGATGGGCAGGAACCGGTTCCTCGGGCTGGCGGATATGCGGGAACCGGTTCCGGAACTGGTTCATGTAGAGCATCTGTGGTGAATACCGAGACGCTTCCATGAAATGGAGAAATTGCTACATATCTGGATGGAAGATCAGATTTAAAAATGGACACCATTAAGCCTTTTTAGTGTGTTGATGAAGGCTATAACACTATATCAGAGTGAAGGAATACACCGGAGAACACTACAGTCAAGAGTGGAGAACAAAGGAAGGAAACGGAGAAGGAAGAGCCAGAAAAATTCACCACCAAGGGATTATTAGAAGGTTTATTTCTAATAAATAAACATCTTGCGCATTTTAAAGCAATGGACCCAAACATCGAACGATCTGCAAGGATTGAACAGATAACACATGATGTGTTTCAACCATACAGTAGAATTTCCCATCTAACGAATAATTGGTGTCACAAAAACCGCGTTAGATACGAATTCGTTAGATATAGATACATAAACATATGGGAAAAATTGTAATTGGAACAAGGTTGAAAGATGGCGCGGGACTGATGCAAGTGACCAGTGTTGCCAAAATTTTTATCTCAAAAAGTAGCCTAAATTTGCTTAAAGAACATTTATATATTTTTTAGCAAATTTGCTAAAAAATCGCACTCGAGCTAAATTCTATAGCCCAAAAAATCGCAAGTAGCATAATTAAAAAATTAGTAGCGATGGCATAAAAAGATAGCCCAATCCGCTAATTGTAGCTCAATCTGGCTACACTGAAAGTGATGAGGAGGGAGCGAGGGAGGGACACCGGGGTGCGGTACAATTCAGCGATCGGCGGGAAGTTTGAAATTCGATCCCGGGCGCCCGGAATAATTGCCGTTAGATATGAATTTTGGATCATTAGATTGGAGGTGGGGTAAAGCTTCAAAAGGTCGTTAGATGCGAATTCGTTAGATCCAAATGCGTTAGATGAGACTCCATTGTATAGTGAAATTTACTGGGAAAAAAAAGAAGCAAACAATTTAGACAAAACTTACAATATTCATGAAAAAAAACAACTCCGGCAACCCTTACTGCTGCCCCAGCTGATAACATTGACCACAGGCACCAGTGATCAAGAATATATTTTGTATTTGTACAGTATTCTGGTATTTTTTGTTTATTTTTTTTATCCTTTACCTGTGGCACTGGTAGGCTTAATGGAGGCCTTAGATGGTCGGCCTCCACCCTTTAGTAGCGTGGGTTAGATTTTTTAAGTGACGCCTCGTTTCATATAGAGAGGCTCATGCTGCCCGCGGAAGCTCCTCGAGCATATAGCTTTGCTGTCCCGTGGAGGATAGTGTTATGGCAGCATATGGGTGATCTTAGGCCACTCAGCGGTATTATTTTTCTATATCATTAACCGTTGGCGCCAGTAGGCTTATGGAGGCACAGATGGACTTGCCTCGCCTGTTATTTGACGTAGGTTATCAGATTTTTATAGTGACGCCTCAAATGTTTACGTTCTCTCATGAATATGTTGAAAACGTGCGAGGCTAATCGCTGCTACAGTCTCAGATGCAAAGAAAAGTGGCCAGCACGTACCAGGGCTTGAACTCGGGATCCTGAGCTGGTAAGTGTGACTACTAGCCACTAGGCCACTGCCTCCCCAATATGTTTAGCAACAAAAATGTTTTCAATTTTTTGCACACCTATTTTGTATTTTTGTATATTTTGCAAATATCAAACTTTTGTACTGTAGTATGCAGTGTTTGACTTAAACCTAACAAACGTAAAAATAAGAAACAAAACAATGTGACCGACTTACGACCAGATCGACTTACCACCATTCGGTCAAAACCAATTGTGGTCGTAAATTAGTGACTAACTGTATTACATATATATATATATATATATATATATATATATATATATATATATATATATATATATATATATATATATATATATACAGTGGTGCCTCAGGATACGAGCGTCTCCCCTTATGAGCAATTCAGGTTACGAGCACAAAATACTCAGAAAATTTGCCTCGGTATCCGAACATTCACTTGCGTTACGAGCGATGCTGTTTTTTTTTTCTTTCTTTTTTTTTACATTGAAAATACACTGGCCAAGGGAAAACAAAAATACATTAAAAAAAAAAATTCTTCTTGTCGCCAGACCCTGCAAAGAAGACAGTAGGAGAAAAAAAGCAAGGGGTGGAGGTTACGCCACGTGCATCCCGCCGCTGCTTTCCGCTCGCATATTTCCGAAATCCAGTCTTGATTTTCTACTGCTCCCCCCTCTCCAGTGACGCAGGATGACGCTGCCTCATGATTGGCTGCGCTCGCTTTCCTTGCCTAGCCTGACTACCTCCCCCCCCCTCTCTCTCTCTCTCTCTCGCTCTCTCACTATTTTATTATAACTGCTGTGGATATTGATTTGAGAGGTTTGGTTCAAGTGTTTTATTTCTCTTTTTTTTTCTTTCTTCTTAGTTTATGTTTGGTTTGGTTAGGTTAGGTTAAAAACGCGAGATAAGAAAAACACACATCAGAGAGGCCCTGATGTTTTTTTCTTCCTGTGTTTTAAACCTAACCTAACCAAACACAAACTAAGAAGAAGAAAAAAAAACGAGAAATAAAACACTAATCAATATTCACAGAAGTTATAACAAAAATGAGAGAGAGAGAGAGAGAGAGAGAGAGAGAGAGAGAGAGAGAGAGAGAGAGAGAGAGAGAGAGAGAGAGAGAGAGAGAGAGAGAGAGAGAGAGAGAGAGAGAGAGAGAGAGAGTGTCAGGCTAGGCGAGGAGAGCGAGCGCAGCCCATCACGAGGCAGCATCATGCTACGTCACTGGAGAGGGTGGGGCGGGAAAATTGAGACTAGATTTCGGAAATATGCTTCCCGCTCTCAGTGTGCGTTGTTCTCTCGTAGCAGAAGCATCTCTGTGTTTATTTGCACTTTTCAGTGCTTTAATTCTGCATAAAATACCATGTTAATTGATTATTATATTGATATTTTTTAGGTGTGGAACGGATTAATTGGTATTCCATAATTTTAAATGGGGAAATTCGTTCGAGATACGAGTTTTTCGGGATTCGAGCTACATTATGGAACATATATATACACTAAAAGATAGAGCTGATAAAAAGAAAAAGCTTATTACGATACAATTGAAGAAGGAAATCATCAAAAACATGAGAGAGGAGTGCGTGTAGTGGATTTAGCACGCCAATATTACCAAAACACATATATGCAAGGTCACCTCCACAGCCTCCAAGTTTATACAATCAACTTATCTTTAACAGCTGCTTGCTTCTACATCTGTTACAAGGCAATTGGCAGCATCCAACTCGAGAATCAGGTGGTGTCAAAGTCATATTGAAAGATGAATCCTCAAATTAAAGACTTGTCAAAGTCATATTGAAAGATGAATCCTCAAATTAAAGACTATCTGCAACTATCCTTAAGCTTCCAGACTAAATCTTGTACTTTTTTTAGAATCTCCTCTGACCTGCCTGATATGATGGTATCTGAGTTAATCCCTATCACTGGTAAATTTTGCAACACTGCTTTATTCTGTTTTGCAACAATTCTGAGGAATATCAAAACACTCCTAAAACTAAATTGAACATATCTTCTTATGGAGCATCAATTAAGTGGACTTCTCAATTTAATTTTCAGTTTGACCATTGAAAAATGTATAGGTCTGTTCCTCCAGTTTTATCCAGTATTCACATGTTTGTACATGAGACAATCTAGCTAACTAACTGCTGGTGAATCAATGGTGATATTGCCTCTATCAGACGAGTTAGTGTTCCAGTTGTAGCCGAGTAGTCCAAGTCTGATCCTCTGAAACTAGTGCTTAAAAATGCTGTCCTATAACTTTCCAATAAATCCTTAAAACATGTGTTACAATTTCATCGGACTGTTGTAAATCATTAACCACTTACTCAGTATTTTTCCTTAATCATTTATATATTTTCTTATACCTTGCCTGTTTGCCAACTTTCATGACATGGTGTAAACCATTTCTGGTCTCTTATAGCAATATAGCAATGGTCCACACACACACACACACACACACACACACACATTCTCTCTCTCTCTCTCTCTCTCTTTTGTGGTCCTGCCTATCAACCAGCAAAGCATAAGTTCGCATCCTGCTCTGGTCGCTAAGGATTTTTCACTAACATGAAGAGTTTATTGTCCCTCTTGAACATAGATTCATCTCTATGAACTCTGAACTCTTTTGGGTAGGATAATGGCTGACGATCACAAGTTCAGCATGTGATTCTCCAGACCATGGTGAATTACATACACATACATATTGAATATTACTCTGGCTTGTGCCCTGGACACTAACCTCAGCAATATGCTCATAAAAAAAACCATAATATATAAATAAATATATAAACAAATAAATTAGTTAATCAATAATTCATATACACAGGACTGGGGACACATTGGATTATTACAACCAAGAGTAGTGGATATATATGTAAGAAGTCTACAACGAAAATATGTAAAAAGTTACTTTTATGAGAAAAATATAATTACTGAAGAAGTAAAGTAATTAGCTCACCTGTTGTTCTACCCGGTAGAGTCTTGCACCAATGGTCATTGGTTTAACATTTCCAGCTTTGTCCATTCCAGTCAAGTAACTTCCTGGTTTTCCTAAAGTCTGGTCCAATCTTCTCTGAAGTTCCTATTAACACAAAAGAAAATATGACGATATCTATGTGGATCAGATAATCACTTGATAATATGGAAAAATTTAATTCAAAGTCTGTATTGAGAAAAGGCATATAAGATGATGTCAAAGTACCATACACTAGAGCCACTGCATTCACAACCATTTAGTTAAGTGATCCCTCACGTATAGCCGAGTAATATAAATGGTCTGTGCAGCATATCAAATGTAAATATACAAGTGATTAGGGAAATGTATTGTGGTAAACCTCTCCAATGAAACAATACTTTGTTGTGGTGAGGAGGCTTGCATATTCCAGGTATCCGGGGACCGAAAGTAGACAGGTGCTCCCAAACTATGGTTAAGCCAGCATATCTTGTGCTCTCTGGTGTGACTAGTTGTGTCTGTAGTGTTGCCAGATCTTCCAAAATATACTTATTTACATTGTAAATAACTTGTTTTGCTTGGCTGTGCAAAACATGAGTGCGATGCAGGGAAACCTCCCATGGCAAGTGAGTGACCTGAAATGACCGGGTGGGGCTGGTGGGCGCGTCCCGTGTCAAGGACACTGTGGCGGCAACGTCACGTGTAATGGAAGGTATACAAAGTCGTTGTTTTACCCTCAAATCGTAAGCTATTCATAAAATCATGCAGCTGTATTAGAGAAATATAAAACTTAGAAATAGTTAACGTAACAGCTAACAGTGTTATCAGTGAACATGATAACAATGCGGGAATGCATGGCCTGCAATGCCTCCCTTAGGGTAACACTCCTGCGTCGAGTAAGACGCCTACTCAACGCTGAGGGCCTCATGAAGTTGTATAAGGCACAGGTGAGGCCCGTCATGGA
The DNA here is from genome assembly GCA_029783475.1 of Metacarcinus magister. Lineage (NCBI taxonomy): Eukaryota > Metazoa > Arthropoda > Malacostraca > Decapoda > Cancridae > Metacarcinus > Metacarcinus magister. The sequence goes on from JAPQNM010000005.1 coordinate 3,591,280, forward strand.
GTATAGCCCCCTCACCTGGATGAGTTGTGCCCAGAGCCACCTCTCTTTGCTGGACAAGGTGCAAAGGTGGGCTGAGCGTCTCATAAACGATGCCAGAGACCAGGCGCAGCGACGTCAATCTGACCAAGGGCAAACGCAGCGACTCCATCACCAGCAGCAGCCTGACACTCCCCACTGACAACTGGACACCTTACAGCACCGGAAGAGTGTCAGTGCTTTCACAGTGCTGCACAAGGCCCAGGTGCAGTACAGTAGGCCCCCCAAGGGTGCGAAATTCTAAGGGTGCGGACAGTACCGGTTTGGCACTTATGTTCAAAGGGTGCAAAAAAATTCAAAGCGTGCGCAAAATCACTAGCTGGCAGCAGCGGAAGGAGGCAACACACACCCCGCCATTCTCCACCAGTCCTTGACGCGTTGTCAGCTAACACACACACACACACACACACACTCTCTCTTTCTCTCCCCCCCTCTCCTTCCATCTCCTTTAAAGAACTCAACATCCTAAAGCTTCATATGTGGAATTCTTCTTTCTCCTCTTCTTCTTCTTATGACCTGTTATGGTTTGTATCGCTTTGTAGGTCCCATCTTCCTAGGCGTTCCGGTTCCTCAATCCTTCCATAGACGTGAATAGGAAGAAAGTGCAACACAAAGGGAGATTTTTACCGATGTTACTAGTCCTTTCTTTTTAATTACGCTGATTTTTTTTGCATTCTTCTCACGTCTGTATAAGACGGGAAATACGCAAAGAAATTCAGCTTTTGTTGGGCGGCCATGTTGTGATGACGTCATCTCTCTCTCTCTCAGATGTGGGATTCCTCCTCCTCCTCCTCCTCCATCCTAGATACTGTACTGGCTTCCGCCAGTACAGTATCTATCTTATCAATCATATTTAATCACATGTGTATATGTACTGTATATTCTTTCATTATATCATGTATTTCGGGGGTTATTGGGCGAAAAAAGGGTAAGTCTTAAGAGTCTCGGACTACATTAGTGAATTTCCCATAGGTTATTAACTTCCAAGGGTGGGTTTTTCCAAGGGTGTGCAAGGGGTGCGAACTACATTAAGCGCACCCTTTGGGGGCCAACTGTACATCCCACATCTTGCCACCCTTCAGGTCCCTTGGAGGAGGAGTGAGCGCACTACAAGCTGTAGTGTCTGACCTCCTCCTTGAAGTCCCGAGGACCCGCACAGCAGGGTGTCAGAGGGCCTTCACGTGTGCCACAGCGGTGGTGTCCTAAGGTCCCGTGATTGCCGGATTGGTGATGGTCAACCTGTATTAACTCCTTACTACGAGAAGGGAGTCATCATGATAATATGCAATGTGCTATAATCTTACCTTTATTCTGACCATCATGTTAAGATGTCCTTGGCTATACTGTTCAATTACATCCCTCACATCATAAGGCTTTCGTGCTTGCTGGAATTTCCTTCGGGCAACAAAATACTTAATCTTTCTGATGGCCCTGATGGCATTACGGTGAGCCTCAGTCAACCTGTAGAAGAGAGCCCTGCAGTTTGTGAGAACAGGAGAAATGAAAAAGAAAGTAATGAGTCATACAATTCAAGTAAATCCAGTACAAACCTCATATTTCAATGCAAAGGAATTTGATTTAAAAAATGTAATTCCCCAATATTGAGAGGCTTTTCCCTGCATATGTAATTTAGACAGTTTATTTTGTATGTGAGATGTACGAAGCTGTATGACAGTGAAAGCTGAGTTACCAGGAGGTTACTGAATAATTAAATAAAATGGCCAGGTTCCTATCTAACATTAGCTTTCCTCTCTCTCCACACTATATATTAAAATGTTAAAACAGCCATGGCTGTTGTAATACAATACACTCACACTTGTGTTCAAATGTGTCAACTTTGAATGGCAGCAAAAAATATCATGCAAGAATACTTTACTATGAAAATTAAACATCAGAGTGCATAATTTATCTAGTTGATGATAAAGGTATAGTTTTACAAAATCTAATTAAGTCGTCCTCTGTAGTTTAGTGAATGAAAAACTAATGCAATATCAAAATTAATGTATGTACTGTTACCTGTAAAAATAAACAAGGATTATACCTTGTTTTAATTCTAAGCCCCACTTATCTGAAGGATTCTTTTTCCCATTGACCAGAATTTTTCATTTTTTATTGAAACCACTCATACCCTCATGGTACATAGATAATGGTGTTAAGATGATGAGGAGAAAGAGGAGAATGAAAAGTGGTTTGTGCTTATTTTATCTCTCAACACTTCTATGACAGAAAATTTGACACTTTAGTAGTGTTCAATGCCAAGAAATTAAAGTTATTGTACTTGTTTACATATTTAAAACCTGAAAAGGAACAATTACAATTTCATCAAGAATCAATGGTACTTTTTTTTTACATAAAGCCAAATTATAGAAAGATCTTTAAGGATAGGAAATAATATTCATGGTTACAGTTAAACTTACGAGGTAAAGCCTTGAGGTTCATCCATATCAATATCAATTTCATCAGAAGCCACCTCAGTAACGGAGGAAGCTTGGCTGTGCAGTGCTGAGCCTCTTGGACATCCCTCTCGCCTTATTCGATTTGGGGTTCCTGCTGTCAGGTAAAGTATTCTTTGCTTTAGGAATAGTCAAATTACTACTTGGATATATATAAGTAAATATCTGTCAGCATGCCTTTTTTACTAACATCATTATAAAAAAGGGTAAAAACCAACTTTAGTCTGCAATATCTGAATAAAATCTTATCATAATCAATTGTGCAGCAACATATTTGTAAAAAGACAAGTCACCTAAGAGTGTAAATATGGTCTGTAGAATCTTTCCAAGTGGCCTTCCTCTCCTACTAGGATCATCGATTTCACTCTCATACACTTTTTACAAATTCTTTACTCTTCATCCTCTCAATATGATCAAACCAATTCAAATTAGTTATATTAATTTTCCTATAATGGTGTAATTTTTCTGAAGCACTGAAATACTGATCTGGACCAATTCATGAAAGGAGTTAAAGAAGGGTAGGTGGGGTCAAACACTGTCCCAGTAAACACTGCAAACTGTTACTGATTCACAATTATTGATCACCACTGGCGGAGTGAAATATGGTAGTCCGTTGTTTTCCTGAGTCACTACTTGGCTCTTATGTTTACTGACATCAGTTTCTGGTAGTTTATGATATCTGGTGACATCTGGACCAATGAAGTTTGGGATTTACTATTCTTGAAGCATAAGTCAACCTTCATATTTCTTTTATTATAAATAGAACTTTTTTTCCTATATACTATGCCTATTTTTTACCACTGAGGATGTGGCACAGATCATTGCTGGTTTCTAGAGGAAGCATACAACACATACGTGCACACTTCACTCACATACAGGAGGATAGGATTCCCAGCCTTTCATTCTTGCTGGGATTGCAAGGTCACAAGCCCTCGGCTTCCTCCCATACCTATCTACTGCGTTTAAGAAAACAAATCTACATTTTGTCTTCATAACAGTATATACTTTCCTCTCCTTAGCTGGCATTTATTGATTTATCATTGTCATATTAAAGATAGGATAGATAATTTCTTCATGTTCTACCCTATTCCTCACCTATTTTGTCCTTTGTAATCCTTAAATATTACATCTTGTAAGATATGCTCCACAAATCAATTCTTCTTTAATTATTAGTCGTTTTTTTTCTTTCATCAATAGACAGACAATGTGAAATTTCCAGTCTCTTTTCCTTCTATCCATGCTAGGTTACAATAAGCTCCATATTTAAGTATTACTCCTGTTATACCCATGTCAGATACATTTTATAGTTACAATTTCCAGTCACATTTGTATTTACATTTTTTCCATATACCCTTCTCCCTACATTATTTCAGATATCTATCTATATCCCTGACTTATAACCACTTAAAGTGGATAGCCGAGACAGGGCATCTTTAGGGTTCAGCGAGACATTACTCTCTCTTCCTCTTCTGTGGCCCTCCCTCCATCCCTTTTGGTTGTCTTTCATGATCCACCACTGGGCTACATTCTTTCATAGTCATACAAAATATTTATGTCTATCATCTTTTATGTTTTTTTCTACCATTTGTTTTCATTGTTTTCACTCAGCTGTTAAATCACCTTCCTCTTTCCTTTTATACTTTCTTTCATAACAGCCTTTTGTTCCCTACCAGCATCTTCATCCACTTTTTACCTTCTTCACTATTACATTCCACCCTCTCTTTACACTTCATGTATGTATTCTTTAGCATGAGATGGATGTGATTTAGATGCCCATGTTGTCATACTGCATGACATTTACCATCACATGACCATCATGCAAACACTCCATGTTATCTGTATGATTTAAGTTGCATAGATTGTAAGTCAATGACCAGTTATACAAGTTATCAAAGGCTTGGTTAGGATTTTCCCAACTCTGACAGATGCAGATGGGATTAGAGGATGTTGAGTAATACATGTTTATTGATAATACAGAGTAATACTGTATTATCAATAAACCTTAAAGAGAAACCTAAAGTGTATAATGTAAAACAGTGTCACCAGGGAAGCACATTAACAATATAATTGGGAAGGGTTACATGTACAAATTACACATCACTGGTGAACATGAACTGGTACATAATTACATGCTTGAGCATAAGCTGTAAGAGCTACTATGATCTGTGATAAAGGTTAATATACAACCAAAGTGTGATTGCTTTATCTAAAGAAGCACATATATTGCATAACAGAGCTACCTTGTGAAGACTAATTAGTTACTTACACTGTAGAGAAAAGGGAATAAGATACATAGTCATTAGTTCTACATTAATTAAAGGACTAGAACATATGAACAAAGAAGACTTAGATTTAAGGATATATAAACAAATATAATTCATGAATGACTAGATATTCAAAGGATGTATAAGACAAAACAGCTATCAAACGGATGTATACTGACATTTGGAAAAGTCTAGGAGCAGAGGTGATAGGAAAAAAAACTCCTTCACGGTCAAGTTGAATAAAAGTATATATCTAGGCAGGACAGGAGCATAATTAACATCTTGCATATTACAATTGTCCACAAGCACATACAAACATGCACACACAGATAAAGTTGATATTAATGCAAATAATTTTTGAGTTCAAAACTAAATTGAACAAAGGTACAAATAAAATCAAGTTTATATGAGCTAAACTCAATTCCTGTATATCATAACAAGGTAAAAACAACTTGGCAGCTCAGCTAGCTAGTGTCAGACCTGGCAACAGTCAGTTTTATGTTAAAACACCTAACGACTCATTTTTTTTTTTTTTTTTTTTTTTTTTTTTATAATGAAATGCTTTGGTATATAAAACATACGGAGGATGTGTCAGCAATTGAGAATAATGCATAATAGTGAGGTACAGTTTTTAAATTCTTTACACTCGCCACTATATATGCTGCTTGTTAGCTCCGGCAATCTAAGGTTTGGTGGCAGTCAAACACAAAGCTACAAAGCACACATTCCTCCAAATCTAACTTTTGTGTTTACTATTTGTCTGTCCCATCTCTCAAATCTATATAATATTAGGACAGTATGATGTATTAGTAGTGATGTCAGTGAAACATACACAAGAGAGAGAAAGAGAGAGAAGGGGGAGAGGAGGGTCGCTGGACCCTGTACTGTCAGACCTCCCCGAGATCAGCACCGTCTGCCAACCGCTGGGGCCAGTAGGCAGCTCAGACCACTCTGCCATCCTGGCTCAGGTTCAGTTGAACATGGTGAGGGAAGACGCTGCCCAGCGTACCATCTGGCTCTGGGACAGAGCAGAATGGCCTTCCATGAGGCGTGCGTTGCACCACACCGACTGGGAGGCCCTCTTAGTGGGGGACGCTGAGGCCAAGACTCGCACACTCACCACCAAGCTCCTTGCTCTCCAGCAGCAGTATGTCCCCAGCCGGATGTACCTCACCAGGCTTGGTGACCCAGCTTGGTTTGGTTATCGCTGCAGGACTGCTGCCGAGGCCAAGCATGCCGCCTGGCTGAGGTATAAGTGGCACCTGTAACACCACAACAGGGCAAGGCACCGGGACACCTGCAAGAGGATGACCGCTGCCTGCACCTGAGCGAGGAAGCAGCAGAGAGATGACCTGAAGAGGAAACTCTGTGGCCCAGGAGTTGGCAACAAGACTTGATGGAGCCCTGTCAAGGAGCGGCAGGGGACGAGTCACCGTGATGCTGTCCCTCTACTCTGCTGACCCGACGGAACAGCTGCCACTAGCAGCGGAGACAAGGCTTCACTCTTTGCCGAGCTGTTTGCCAACAAAATGAAGGTTGACGATCCGGGACAACCTCCACCTTAGCTGGCACTGGAAACACTACTGTGTCTGTAACAACAGAGCAGGTTGAGCGGCTACTCAGTGCGGTGGATGTGACTAAGGTGACCAGTCCCGACGATGTCAACCCGCAGCTCCTCAAACGGTGTGCTAAGGAGCTGTCACTGGACACCCTCATGGTGCCCCTGGATATTGTTGGAGCCTTTGATAGGGTTTGGCACGCGGGGCTTGTTGAGAAGCTTCACGCCAATGGCATCCAGGGTGACTTGCTAGTGATGCTCGAAGATTTCCTCCAGATGGTGATCAACGGGCAGTCATCGAGGCCTTCCACCATTCAAACTTTGGTTCAACAGGGTTCAGTGCTGGGCCAAATCCTGTGGAACATCTACATTGACGAACTCCTCCAGCAGCTATCAACAGTGGCAGCATATGCTGATGACTGCACACTCTCCTGCTCCTACTGTTGCCTGGACAGCAGCCAGCGAGTTGTCAGTGAGCTGAACAGGCAGCTCAGATTAGTGGAAGAGTGGGGAAGAGTATGGCAGGTCAACTTTGCTACGGAGAAGACACAGCCGATAGTCATCTCACGGTTCCCCGCTGCCTCTCAAGCTGTCTCAGGACTGGTGTGCTTTGGGGGCAAATGTTTGCCACTCGAAGAGCACATCAAGGTCCTGGGAGTGGCTGTGGACCGTTTCGACCACCATGTTACCGCCGTTGCTCGACAGAAATCCCATTGTGTCTCTGTCCTCCATAGGACGGCAGGCAACCTGGACTCCCATGGCATCCTCACCCTGTACAGGGCACAGATACGGCCGTGTATGGAGTACGGTGCCCTGACATGGATAATGAGTGCTGCCACCCACATGCAGAGACTGGATGCCGTGCAGTGATGTGCCATGCGATTGGTAGATAGTGATGAGCATCAGCAGCCTGCACATGTCATGTCACTCGAACACCAGCATGACATATTGGCTCTAGTGGTCTTCCACAAGGCCCAGGTGCAGGAGGTCCCACACCTCGGCTGGCCGAGACTTACTCCTCAATGACACTGCAGGAAGAGATGGAGGTGCTGGGGGTCACCTATGACCATAGGTTGACCTTCAAAACGTACCTCGAGCCACTCGCTAGAGAAGCCTCCGGGAAGCTAGCATCTCTGCGGAGGATGTCGTGGCTTCTTGACAGGAGGGGACTGGAAATCTTATACAAAGCTCAGGAGCGATCCTCCCTGGAATACATGTGCTTTGCGTGGGGCGGTGCCATCAACAAGTATTTCGCCCTACTAGACAAGGTACAAGATTGAGCGGCGAGGCTCATTGGCGACAGTGAGGGTGGGCGAGTGCCTCAGCTGCAAACACTGCAACACCGACGCGATGTAGCAGGACTCACCGTGATATCTAAAGTACAGGTGAAACGTGTGAGTCACCTCCAGGTGCTGTGGCAACCGCCCCGCCCAGCTCAGATCAACACACGTGTGGTTGCTTAAATACCTGGGGAGCTGCTACAACCACGTTGTTGGACGTGGCACCATCAGCGCCAATACAAAAACAAATACGCTAGCTTGTGGAACATCTTATTAACATCACAGACAAACCTTGAATTTGAAATTGTGTCTGTTCAGAGATTCAAGGAATTTGCAAACATGGAGAAGAAAAAGAAGATAAAATTCATGGGAGGAATAAAAAATAACCAGATTTGAGTATGTAACGATCTGCAGAAAAGAGGAAAAAAATTGTGAGAAATGTATAGATAAATACAATATGAATCAAAACTTTTCAACAGATATGTAAATGAAAAATGAAAAATAATGTTACGTATGTCTGTGTGTATTAGGAGGAGAGTGGTGTCTGTATGTCTGTGTGTCTTGGAGCTTGAGTTTTGCGCCGGGTTTTGGCGAGGTATTCCGTAAGTTTTTTTGGAAACTTCTGCTCTTTTGGAGACGCCGCATCATCTGCGGCAGTGTGGTGGGCATCGCTACTGTTGGAGAAGTACGTATAATTGTGGTGTCTGACCCCTTTCGCCTTGGTACTTTGTTCTAGCCTGAAGCAGGATTGTACCTTGATATAGATATTCAGTAAACTGCGAAAGACACGAGTGCTATTTTTCCTTGCCTGTTTCCTGTGCCCAAAACCCTATTCTAGTCACTAGTTCTGTCAAGGACAACTTGTCTGTTGGCCATTTCAGTCTGGCCATCTCACACACGAACCCAAGAATTCCCTGCCACACATCACCCCGCCCACAGGAGTCCACGGAGCTGAGTTGGAGTGGGTAAGGTGTCGTATGCGTAACAATATGGAGGGAATGAACAAGCTAAAGATAGAAGGTAAAACATGTTAATATGTACTATGTATGCACTTTTACAGGCCAAGATGATGAAGAAATGCTTCCAGTTGGTATTTACAAGAGAGAGTGGGTTTGAGGAAGATGAAGGGACAAAAGGGACAAAGGGGAGGTGGTGGCCTAGTGGCTAGCGGTCGGGCATACCAACTCAGAGTCCCGAGTTCGAGCTGGTCACTTTTCTTTGGCAATACCATCGAGTGGCCTAAGATCACCCACATGCTGCCATAACACTATCCTTGACGGGACTGCAAAGCTATATGCTCGAGGAGCCTCCGCTGGCAGCATGAGCCTCTCAATAACAAACGAGGCGTCACTTAAAAAA
>JAPQNM010000005.1:3605229-3607729 GCA_029783475.1 Metacarcinus magister
CACTTAGAAAATAACAGAAATACATGATTGAAACTGGTAAATTAAGTGTGAATATGTATGTTTTAATCAGAAACAACTTAAAGAAAGCTGCTTGATGAATGTTATCAGAATGTACAATTTAAAGATGTAATGATGTGAATATAAAAGTAAAGACACTGAAACAGAGCCAAGACAAAAATCAGCAATAAAAATAGGCAGCTCAATTGTTTTACAAGAAGAAAATTTAATATAGATAACATTATTTTTTTTTTCTACATAACTACAAATATTGGCAGGTATGTTCCTAGCTGTTCAAAGTGACATTCATTGTTCATTTTCTTTTATACTAAAATATGGATTTGTGTATGTATTTGACTAGCTGTAACAGGAAAAAAGCTATGCTAGTACTGTTCCGTCTCCATATCTACTGTTATCCAGCTTGGCTTCAAATGTGTGTATAAGTGTGTTTATTGACCTATTTACCAAGTTGTAGCAGGAAAAGGGCTATGCTCGTACTGTACTCTATCCATATCTAATACTATCCATCTTGGCTATAGATTCATAAATATTCTTAGCATGAACCACTTCTATATATGTATAAACTGTTCCAAGCATCAATTCTTCCATATGGAAAACTATGTTTTTGTATCCTTGCAAGTACTTATTTTCAATTTTTTTTTTCAACGATTTCTTGCATCTCTGGAATCCTATACAAAACCGATCTTCTCTATCCACCTTTTCCATATTCTTCAGAGCTCTATACACTGTAATTAGATTTCGTTCTCTTTTGTGTGCATGTTGTATTAAATTAGTTGCGACATACAGGAAAAGAGTTATGCTAGTATAGTTCTGTCCCTATATCTACTATTATCCAGCTTGGCTTTAAATTCCCTTATATTCCTTGCCTGGACCATTACTGCATCTAAGTTCTTCCAGATTTTTATGCTTCTGTGTGGAAAGTTGTATTTTGGTGGGTTTCTCTTGCAATTAGTCCTTCATAACTTTTTTTTCCCATATTCTCTCACACAAGCATATTTTCATCCACTTTCCTTTGCATCCCTGTACACTATTATATGATCACCTTTTTCTCATCTTTCTTCTAGGTCAGCGGCTTTAGTCTTGATAGTCTTTCCTCTTATGGTAGATCTCTCATGCATGAAGCCCTTTTGGTAGCTCCTCCCTGTATTCTTTTAATCTTTCTTGTACCTTTCTTTTTGGGTGGTGATCATACGACTGCTGCATTTTCTAGCTATGGACGGATCATTGATACAATCAATTTCCTATTCATCTCATTCAAATATGTGAATGTCATCCTAATAACTTCCTCTTTGTCTCGTACTACTCATACCAAATTCCATTACTTTGCATTTTTGGAATTGAATTCTATCTCCAATTTTTTCTCCATTCCAATATCTTATCTAGGTCCATTTATAGCAACTCACTATCTCTAATATTTTCCACTTTCTTTAATAGCTCAGCGTCATCAGTGAAGTTAGATGGTGTAAGTCTAACGATTGTAAGTCTAACTTCTAGATTCTCTGCTATTTGCTTTACTTCTTGAATGTCCACTTGTACCTATATTCTCCAGTGCTATGTCCATTGATATACTTTCTTCTTCAAACTCACATCAGGAAAAAATCATATTTCTCTTGCACCTCCTTTAGTACCTTAATTTTTGTGTACTAGTTTGTTTAATTGAAAACTTCTTTATTGTAGTTTAGTTTACTTTTGGATACTAATTCCTTATGTTCTTTTTATATAATTCCTCCTGCTTGTTTTTCATATCTTTCATTATATCTATTTCCAGGATCAGATGTTGTCTTTTTCCAAATGGGCACTCATGATTTGTATTTTTTTCCCCCAGATTATCCCTTTATTCAGTAATAGGTTTAATTTTGATGATTTATCTTGTTCTCTATGTTGTGTATCATCAGTTACTCATTGTATCATTGTATTATTCATTGTCAGACTCGGTAATCTATTTTTCTAAGTATTTTTATTCCATTTTCAAACATATCCCACCTCTCTTCAGAACAATTAAAATCACCTACAAATGTTACCCTTTTACAGCTTTTAATTATAGCTTTTAAACTCTGTGGTATCTTCTATAATTTCTTTCTGTTCTTCTTTGATCAGATAATGATAGTGTAATAATCCTTCAATGTATGGACAGAACCTCATAACTTCTACTTCCTCTTCAAATTTAGTTTTCTCATTCTCATCATTTTGCTTTACGTATTAGTATTTCCTTTATGTTCTTAGTTTTTTCTTTATCACTCTTTATTCTAAAAAAGTCTTTTATTTTTACTTTAATTACTTCTTTTTCCATGTTCATTTTATGTTCCATTACATGTTATTCCAATAATTCCTTAAAGCTCAGTTTATCTTTCTCTTTTTCTTTTCTCCAGTTCATCACTACAGTATATTCCTTACTAAATCTTTCACTTCCTCAGTAACGTCCTGCCTTGCACCACCTTGACTTCTCCTTAGATCCTCAATTTTCCCTCTTCAAATTCTCAAT
>JAPQNM010000005.1:3612729-3615229 GCA_029783475.1 Metacarcinus magister
CACATGGAGAGAATGGAGTAGGAACGTATCCAACATGATTACTATCTACACCATTATGATGAATTCAGAAAACAACTGCCAAATGGCTCTGTTATTTCTGCATAATTTACTTTTGAAGGAAAACCTGGATTTGGGATATTATTAACCAAAATCAAAAGTTAAATTTATGAAACAAAAATCCGTCCAACGTAAGGGCTCACTGTACTGCAGATTCTGACCAGTCACTCTCCTAAATTACTACACTTAATAAAACGAAACTCAAATTACACATACCTTGCTAAGTGGGGTGGACTGAGCATTATTGTTTGCATTTGGATCCTTTAAGTGTATTTTCCACGTTGCTGTAGAGTTGAAGTGTTTATCTGCAGCATAACAACGCCACAAACACTGGATCAACATGGCAGCTGCTGGGATCTGTCTATTGAAGTGCTTTTGTCTCTGTTTCTGTTGGACTTTAAGAGCAAAACCAGAGCCAAGAATACCCTGTGAAAGATAGGAAGACAAGTTATTCTCCAATACTAACAATTAAATAATAAGTGATTGCTGGTATAAATATTCCTTCACGCAGTCTCTTTTCACTTCCATATGCATCATCCTTTCTTTCATTATACGCTCTAGGATTCCAACCATTTTCCTCCCTTGTACAGCTCTTTATCTTGTTTTACATTCCATAGTTCCATACTCAAACAGGATCGAACTAAAACACTGAAATTCAATCCATTCTTTCTCAATCCAACCAAATTTCACATTCTTTCGGACATTCAACTCTTTACTCTGTGTTGACAATGACAATGCACCACTTCACATTTACTTCTCTCAAACACCATCCCTTTACTTTTGTTGATACAGTATTAACCTAACATTCATTTAATTACTCAGTCCGTTCTCCATATTTAATCATCTCTGTCGTAATCCTATCAAGTCCTGCTGCCTTTTCATCCTTCAAATTTCCAGTTGCTTTCATCATTTCCTCCCTTTTAATTCCCTCTATTTATACACTCTTCTACCACTACCTATCAATTTCATACACACGTCACCATTACTTCAGCTTCCCTCCTAATACATAAAAAATAATTAAAGCAGTTCTACAATACAGTTCACATTTGATCAACTTTCGTAATACTCACAGCAGGCAAGGCAAAGAACGATATGGCAAACACACTGAAACAAGAAGCCACGATCTTGCCCATCCATGTCCTCGGCACAGTGTCCCCGTATCCTATAGTGGTCACTGTTATCTGTAAAATCAGTTAATATGTAACGTAATGGCTATGTTTATATACCTTCCTATTTTTATATACTTCTATTGATTTGCTTCCTTTGAATTCCCTCTGAAGGCTGCATCTATTCCTTGTCACACATATATAGAATCCTAGCTCGGTTTTCAATAGTTTTCATATTCCTCATTTGGATCTTTTTCTTCAAACAATTATTTTACCTCTTTTTCAAAAATATGCAAATTTTCTTACATATGCCTAATAAGTCAATTTCACATACACATTAGCCTAGGCTCTTACATTTTACGAGTCTCTGAGTTGACAAATTTTCTTTGGACGCAAACTAATTTACCAACACTATCTAAACTCGACCGAAAAAAGAAGAGAAATAACTTGAATCTCGATGGGTTTGAGCGGCCAAGACTGCAATATGTGTTTGTTGGCGGAGGTGGAAGCAGACAGTGACGTCAGTGTTAGGCGTGGTTAGGTCACTGAGGATAATGTGATTTTTTATTTTGAAGGAAACGTAACTGAAATGATCGAAAACTATTAAAATTTCAACTCAGATGACGGAGCTGGAGAACCAGAAGTGATAGACAAAGTGACCCGAAGTATGTTATTCAAAATTCCCACTAATTGCAGTGAATCGCTTCTTCAGAAATTAATTAATGATGTACCTGAACTCCAAGATTTAATGCCTCTTATTTACCATCGCAATCAAATTCTCATAAACAAAAACAATGAAAATGAATATAGCTTGTGTACAATGAAACCATCTTTTGAAATGCAACGTTCAAGTCATAGAGCGAATATTTTTTATCATACTGAAGGGGTTGGTGTAAAGAAAATTTGTCATACAAGAATATTGCTTTTCTTTTTGGATTGCATGAAATGACATTCTATCAAACCCAGAGGAATTCAATGAGGCTTGCAACTATATTCTTTATCTAGTTTCTGTGTGACAACATACATATTGTATGAAATTTCTGAAATAATCATGTAGAAATAAACACACATGATATGATATAAAAAAAAGTAGGATGGATGTCAACTTACCACACCCCACCACAAGGCATCTGCATAGCTTGAAAAGTCTCCGTCCCCCTCTTCATCATCATCATCTTTCTTCTCGGCCAAATACACAAAATACGACGAAAAGATGAGGCCCAGGAAACCAATGTATAGCGTCGTAATAAGCTCCTGAAAAGAATAAGAAAATTTCATATTTAACCTTGGAGCAGTAAAGTCCGCGACGCAGGACTCCGTACACTCATGCCAGAGCT
>JAPQNM010000005.1:3622729-3625229 GCA_029783475.1 Metacarcinus magister
CCCGAAGCAAACAAGCAAAGAGTGCCTACTAGTGATCCATGTATATTGTATTAAACACAGAAACTGGTAATATGATATGACCATATGGTAAAGATGTACGTTGCACGGCCCATTGCACTAACAATGCAATTTAATCAAACAAAAGTGTTCTCCTTTTTCTGCCATGTCTCATAAAATAACTCAGCAGATTCACAAGTCCCAATGCCGTGAACAAGTTCAAAGCTCCAGAGTAATAAACCCCAACATGGATGTTTGTTGTCATACCTTTATTCTTTGCACAATAGGTTATATACGTTCCCTTGGTGATAATTTTGTCTACTGTTTAATTGTAACGATGCAACTCATTGTAACCAGCAGGTTTCCTATTTCATTGTTATGATGAATGTTCGTAAGAAGCGCATCGATAGACTCAGTCAGTCAGGATGGTCCGTTTCGGGTAACACAACTAACGCAGCGTCCCAATTTGCTAATGGCTCCAAAGTTGGCTGCAGCTCCTCCCTCAGAGCAAACAGTTGGCGGGGCAGACCGTCGCTGGCCAGCTGCTCGCTCTCAGTCGGCAATCTGGGCTGCCAGCATTCTCGGGAAAACTCAGGCTCATTATTCAGTGTTGACATAGCACTGAGCCCCGTGTGACCTTGGGATGCTGCTCCTGTGTGGTTCCCTAGTTTCGATTCCTTCACTAAAGACAATACCATTATGTCACTCACCATCCAGAACAGAGTTTCGTTGGCGAATTCAGCATACTGAGAGATTGTTGATAGCACGCTGAAGATGAGGCAGATCAGCACCGCCATAAACCTGTGGAAGGAAATAACAATAAGATACTACGTGGGAGTTAAGAGTAATATTACCCGGTCATTCAACTCCGTGAGAACAGCAATACAGATGGCGGGAACTATGCAACTCAAATTAGGGAACGCACGATCGAAAGTTGTCGCCATGATACAACGCTGGTAGAGAACACACGTTTTAAACAACAATGCGTGATGACACAGTAAAAAATAAGTCCTTCAATGATACTGCAATAATCATATTCGTAAATTCATTCACCATTCCGGCAGTTTGGTTATTGTTCAGTGCGATACACAACCTTGTTTTGTAAGTTTTTTGTCCTATTTTCCAACGCAATTCTCCTTAGTTGTTCTTCGGTAATTCTGAATCGTTCATACATTTCTCGCGACCTGCTTCCCTGCAATCAAACACTGTCACTCCGCTTCAGCCAATCAACTGCACTTATCGACATTATTTTTTTCAGTTCTCACCATCAATACTTTCTCTACTGACCACATATTGTAATGTATTTAGTTGTTCACATAATACATATTCTTACTAGATGAATACACAATCTTGAAGTATTTGCAAGATTATTTTATTGAATTATCACCTTTAAGACAATCATACATTCTTCTTTACAATGCATGTGGTTTATGAGAATCTCAAGTTTGCTTACTAAAAAGAGCAAACACATATTGCCGCCTCTTTATTATAGTTTTGAGTGTCATAACTGCACCTGCGTGTAATGAAAACAAGGCGGCAATGTTAAGGAGTTCAAGTCACCAGTGATGACGCGGGACAACATACATTAATTAAGTGACACATGTAACACTATCCTTTCCCAGCTCATTTGGCTGATTCTGTCACCTTCCCATTTACTGTTGTCATCCTTTAGGGGTGATTATGTTGTAAGATTGCTTCATTTTACCGAGTCTTACAACGGCACTTCTGTTGTTTAATAAGTGCCATTGTAAGACTCGATAAAATGAAGCAATTAAATCACCGCCGTCCATTTGCAGAGTGAAATTCAGAGCCCTATCAGTAAATATTGAAAAATTTGTCCATCATGTCACTGATATGTATATCATTTTTTTTTCTTCTTTATGTTCAAACGAAGACTTCTCTTGTTGCTTCCTGATCTCCAGTACTGGAAAATGAACTACCGGAACTACACTGATTAGGTTTACAATGGGTGACATTTATCAAAGCTGGGTTATTGTGAAAGAAAAAAGTTGTAGTCACGTGTGATGAACAAGGGTGAAGGATAAAGGCTCGCCTGCAAAGGAAAACTGTCATGCACAGTGAAACCATTATTTCAGTGATCAAACCATAGAGAAAAGTAACTCAGCCCATGTGGCCGATTAAGGAATAAGGAGGAAGGTTAGTTGGGGTTTAAGGTTGAGACATAACACGTGCACAATTAGTTTACCACGGTGCATTCTGGGAGGAGTTGAACTTCGTCTTGACAGGTAGAATGACGGATATCAAAGTTGTCTCAAGTAAACATCACATTCGAAGTACAGTTTAACTTTGATCAGTTCCGCTGTGCAGGTGTTCACGACCAAGACAAGAGTCGCATCAACAGTGTAATGACCAGGTAAGCTCAAAATAGGGAGCCTTGTTTACGCACATCGCTTGTAATATATTTTTTATTTTATATATCCACAGATATTCAATGCTTTTTTGTCTCTTTATAAATAAGACTATCTAATGTTTTTAAATCGCA
>JAPQNM010000005.1:3632729-3637729 GCA_029783475.1 Metacarcinus magister
TTACACTGCAACTATAAATGTGAGGACGAACATGGCCTACAATTCTGAATAAATATGTGTGTGTGTGTGTGTGTGTGTGTGTGTGTGTGTGTGTGTGTGTGTGTGTGTGTGTGTGTGTGTGTGTGTGTGTGTGTGTGTGTGTATGTGTGTGTGTGTGTGTGTGTGTGTGTGTGTGTGTGTGTGTGTGTGTGTGTGTGTGTATGTGTGTGTGTCTAGCTTTCAACATTGAGGAAGGTGTGTTATGTGGTGACTCCTATAGGAAGGAGACAGACGTGTTGCAGCAGAAGCAGTACATAACTACAGACAACAATGCAGAATACGAGCGTACCTACAACACAGTACAGCAGATACAGACAGGCACGCCACCATTACGCGGACGCCTTCCCATTGGAGAGTCAGTGTAAGGCCCGTGGCACATCAGTGATATTTTGTGGCATCTATTGGTATCTTGCTACGAAGTGATGCCCGTAGTGGTGGCTACAAGCACCTTCTTCTAGCATCTTCCCGCAACCAAAACAAACGTTGGATCGAGAGACAACGTCGTCTTACACTATTGCACTTATTCCTTTCCAGATGCACTAAAAAAGGACACTTACATATGAATACTGAAGCCACTTAGCTATTAAAAGTTATAAAAAAACATAGTCAGTATGGGATGATGTCAGAAGAATTCATAATTTCTGAAGGTCTCATATCTGAATTATGTCTACATTTGCCAGTAGTATGTGGTTAACTGTAATAATATACAGTACTACTGAAATTGTGAAGGACCATAATATTTAGTACATAGTAGTTCTGACAGATTATCCCTTGACGACTACATATCACCTTCCATTAATTCAGTTCCTTTCAAGAGTGGTGCTGTTCCTTATACTGCTTACTAAATGTGTGTATGAGTTCAAATATCCTTGAACCTAATTCAAATTGAACATCCATTGGGTAATACTCAAGTGCAGATTTTAGATTCTTCCCAATAGATGATAAATAATTCTGTTTTTGATTGCCTGTTTCTTTGCTTAAAAGGTATTGACGTTTTCCAGAGTAATTTTTATCATCATCTCTTGCCCACGTTGTCTGTTAGCCACACGTTTTAAGGCTGGTGTGTTGGAAGTCTCTGAGTGTGGGCTGCAGGATTTTGCTCATTAGCCAGGTCTTTGATGTCCCACAAACACTGGTTTTCGCTTAGCATATCACAGAGATGCTACAGCCCCTCTTGGCCAACCAACATTAGTCCTTTCCCTTTACTTCGCTGAAAGACAAGTAACGTGTAGTCCGTTCGGTGGTGTGTGTGGCGTGGTCTGTTCCAGTATGTAAACCAAGATGCCAGTATTGGCGGCAATAGGACGGTCATGCACGACTCCCTGTTTGCTAACAAGCGATGCCCGTATCAGCACCAAATTTGAGCAAAATACCAAAAGATGCCGGAAAAAGTGTCCGTGTGTGATACAAACATAAGTCGTTGACCAATGGAACAACCAGTCGTTATCATCCACTATTATACTGTAGTAGCGGCCCCTTACATATGTACAACCATTTGGTCACCATTCCTCCAGGCGGGCGCGGCATCCCTGAAGTCCAGTAGGAAAGCATGGACGTTCACGGCAGACACCAAACAAAGGTACGTAGAGAGGAAAACATGTAATTCCAGAACCAGCGATCCGTATAACCTTCCCTCCATCATCCTATCCTTTCTCTGTTCCACCTTGCCCCGCCCCGCCCCGCCCCGCCCCGTCCACACTGTCCTTTGGTGTATGCATCACCGGTAATCCCAAAACAGCCTCCCACAGCCCCTCTCCCCTCGCTTCCCTCTCTAACCCCCATTACGTACATCACTAGCTCAATTATGAAAAAAGGGCATCAGACCCATTTCCTGGTCTGCTTCCTGGCTTTTTTGTGTGCGGGTAATGGTGGTGGTGGTGGTGGTGGTGGTGATGGGGGTGGTGGTGGTGGTGGTGGTGGTGGTGGTGGTGGTGGTGGTGGTGGTGGTGATGGTGGTGGTAGTGGTTGTAGGGGGGGAGGGGAAAGGGAAGTAGGCGTAGTAATATTTCAGTCTCATTTTTAGCGGCGAACCAAGTTTTTTTTTCTTTTATTATTATTAATTTCTCTCTGTCAGCACTGAGCTACATAATGGAAGACGTGAAGAAGCACTCGTATTGGAGCCATAAAGTATTAAACGTGGGCTGTGTGTGTGTGTGTGTGTGTGTGTGTGGGTGTGGGTGTGGGTGTGTGTGTGTGTGTGTGTGTGTATGTGTGTGTGTGTGTGTGTGTGTGTGTGTGTGTGTGTGTGTGTGTGTGTGTGTGGGTGTGTGTGTGTGTGTGTTTTAGTGTGTGGAATAGACAGGCTTATGGGCGTATGTGTGGAGAGAAGAGGAAAAAGGACGAAGTAAGGCGTATGTGCGCGGAAAAATGTGCAGCTGTTTGGACGTGTGCAGGATAAGGAAGGTAATGATAATGATAATAATAATAATAATAATAATAATAATATCAGCATCATCATCATCACTATCATCATCATTATCATCATCAGTTACCTCAGCAAAACTTATTATCTCATCTCTATCACGTTCTCTGTCTGTCCTGCCTTATCTTACTCGGAAACATCTCTTCATATCTCATTCTGTTACTCTAGTTGTCCATCTATTATCTATTATTATCTATTGTCCTGCCCATGTCCACTTTTTTTCTTCTTCTTTAATTATAATCAAGATGTCTTCAATTTATCACGGTCTCCTCCTATGTCTCCATGTTCTGTCAACCATTATTCTCTCCATTCCCCTTTGACATTTTCGTTCTAAGACTTTCGTAAGACTAAGTTTCCGATCCATATGTAAGAACTAGTTAGTAGAATGCATTAATTATATACCTTTCTCTTCAATGATAGTGGGAGATTACTTTTCATAATATCATGCTGTATTCTAAAAACACTCTATTCCATTCTTTATTCTTCATTTAATCTAATTTTCATGATCTGGATATACACTAATTTTCTGTCCCAAGTAAATGTAGTATTCCTGAACACATTCTATCAATTTATAATCTACTTTTATTTCATGGTTTGGTATGTATGTATGAATGTATGTAATTATTGTTCATCACCTTAGTTTTCTTTATATTTACCCTTAGATCCACTTTCTAGCATGTATTAAGAGGTTGACAAATGCATGGAGAGTTGAGGCCAAGGCAGGTGTTGAAGGATGAAGTGGAATGAAGGGCTGGTGTGTATATGGAGTAGGTGATGGGAGGGAGAGGAAGGGTTAAGGGCTAGGCGAGGAAACTGACGTGTGTGTAGGCTGGGTGGGATAAGGAAAGGAGACAGAGTAAAACATGGTAGGGTAACTCAATACAGTACTGTGTTGCATTTAAAAAGAAAAGGAGATGAAAGAGTTGAAGGAAGGCCGTGAGTGGAAAGGAAGGTGAGGGAGTAAGGGGAGGGAGGATGAGGCGTTCGCGTATGCATGAGGAAGGAGGAAAGGAAGAAAGGAGGAAAGGAGGAAAGGTGGAGAAGAGAGGAAGAAAGCAAAGATAAGACGCGAGAGTTGATATTTCACTCATAACATATTTGACTTTACTTTAAAGAGAGAAGAGAAAATGGAATCGAGAAAGTGCTATATTTGAATACATCATATCATATTGCATTATATTTGACATAATAGAAAATAAGTGATATTACAGTTGATAATTAGTAGTTCATGTGTGTGTGTGTGTGTGTGTGTGTGTGTGTGTGTGTGTGTGTGTGTGTGTGTGTGTGTGTGTGTGTGTGTGTGTGTGTGTGTGTGTGTGTGTGAAGTCTTACAGGAAAAGCAGGAACATGTTACGACAAATCTATAACGTAAGTCCATAATTATCTATCAAAGTATTTCTATATTAATTCTGAAATCCGCCTTCTGCACAGACAGCTTGGTGGTGGTGGTGGTGGTGGTGGTGGTGGTGGTGGTGGTGGTGGTGGTGGTGTGAGTAAGGCAGCCTGCACGTCGCTCCACCTAGCCAAGCCGCGGGAATGACCAATGAGCTTAAAGGATCTGATTGGACTATCCCGGCAAAACCTCTGGAGAGTAAGTGGAAAGCTCAGTAATGTGTCAGTAGCGCCACAACCACGCCAAAACAACGCCATAGTCCCCAACGCTACTGCATCCAGGTGAAGATTTTGATGCCAGAATGATATGTTTTTGGCGCAGAAATCAAAAGGGAAAGAGAAGGCAGCGAGAAAAAAAAGGATGGAGAGAAGCTTGATGGCAGTATATTTTTAGCACATATATCAAAAGGTTTAATAGAAAAAAAAGAGAAAGAACAGTATGGAGAGAAATTTTAATACTACGAAATACGAATTGAGAACGAGAAAATGGAAACTATATACATCTATACATTTTATACTGAAAATGCTACGAAAGTTGAATGAAAATGCTACCAACTTATATTTATTTAAACGGCAAGTTCTTCGAAATGTGAAAGATACGCAGCAACATCAACGAGCGAAAGAAAATGACGATACTATGTGATACTTTTAAGGAAATGATTTAGTGCAGGAAAGGAAACAAAAAGAAAGGATGAGCATGAATGAAGGGAAGTAAAAATGTTTAAATAAAAATAAATAAAGAGGAAAAGGTCATTAAGAAAAAAGAAATAGTGTTGCAGGCAGTCTAAGAGGAGAGGAAGAAGGAGACAATAGTGATGATGAAAGGAATAGAAGGGAGGGAGGGAGGGAGGGAGGGAGGGAAAGAGGGAGGGAGGAAGTCTGAGGACGAAAATGAAAGGAAAATAATACAAAAGAAAATAACAGAGAAAAGAAATGTAAGAGAGAAAAAAAGGGAGAGAAAATTAAAATGTGTTATTAAGTGATCATTGAAAAAAAAGAAAATGTTGAAAAGACAAAAGAAAACAATGAAGACAAAGAAAATTAAAAAGAAAAAACAAAACAAAAAAACAGTAGACCAAGACTTATATGAGAAAATAACACTAACAACAGGAAATGACAAAGACCTTGAATACAAAAATGTAATTAA
>JAPQNM010000005.1:3642729-3647729 GCA_029783475.1 Metacarcinus magister
TAAATTTCTTTGTGCACATCCTATTCTTTCTGGTTTGCTAGGTTTTCACATGACTCTTTTTTCTTCTTCACCTAAATTTATGAAATGTTCTTAAAAAGTTCATACTTTCTCGATTTATGTACTTCATTCATTCTTCTTCACCTACAAAGTCTTATAATCATTAATTTTTTTCACTGCCATATACGTATCTTACTTTCTATTTCAGTGTCTCCAAAAGGACCTGTGTAATTATTCGGCTGCCTTTCTTCCCTTCCTCCGTCCTTTCCTGTGTATCTCTATCTCCCTAATACACAGAACCCTTCCATCGATCACCACGCCCCGCACACTCTTGTCCTCGTATCGACAGGCGAGGCGGCTAGGCGGCGAGGTGCGGAGAGACACAGTAAGGCAGAAAGAGGCGGATGTGTGTCAACAAGACCTGCGTCGAGGATCCTTATGTAATGAAAATATTCGGCTTAACACAAACAACTTCACTGAATTAAACTTGCACTAATCTAATTACCTCCGCCAGCGAGGTTGAGAGAGAGGTCGTTTTTACTTTGCTTGTCTGTGTGTCTGTTTGTTGGTATGTTAGCAATTTCCTGACAACACCATGCATTGCAGTCTCATGAAGTTTTATGAACATGATCCCATACTTTAGAGCTCCACTGCATCACATTTTGAAGGTTCAAGGACAAATTAGAAGTCACCATCTTCACGTTATCTTGGGCGCCACCTTCGGCACACCTAACTCCAAGTTGTTCGCCGACCTACAAAGTTTTCAAAAAATCATAACTCTGTCAAAACACACTACAACTTCACAAAACTTAACCCACATGACCCCCTACCCAAATCATCCACTCCATATATATTTCAGAGGTTAATGTCAAAGGTCAAGGTCAGGATACATTGCTTTCCACTGAGTGCCTGTCTTGTTACTATGTGTTTCAACGCAACTACTACTATTACTGAACGATAGCGACGACAACACCAACAACAAATACTACTTCTATTACTACTACTGTTGCTACTGCTACTGCTCCCACTACTACTACTACTACTACTACTACTACTACTACTACTACTACTACTAATAATAATAATAAAAATAATTCTACTACTACTACGATTATTACTATTACTAATAATAATTCTACTACTACTACTACGACTATTACTACTACTACTACTATTACTACTGCTACTACTTTTGCAACTACTGCTGCTATCACTGCCGCTATTTCTTCTGCCATATACATTACTGTTATAAGTAGGGCATATCACACACACACACACACACACACACACACACACACACACACACACACACACACACACACACACCCACACACCCACACACACACACACACCCACACACACACCCACACACACACACACACACAAAAGTGGACAATGTTTACACTGGAGTGGCCACTTGGGGATAGAAGATAGGATGGTTCCATTTTTTACCCACTAAGCAAACAGAGTGAAACCAAGAGAGAGACAGAGAGAGAAAGAGAAAGAGAGAGAGAGAGAGAGAGAGAGAGAGAGAGAGAGAGAGAGAGAGAGAGAGAGAGAGAGAGAGAGAGAGAGAGAGAGCGTAATCGATGGAGAGTAATTTTAAATCTGTCAAGTGAGGAATAACTTGCCCTGTATAATAACTCTCATGCTCTCTCTCTCCCCCTCTCTCTCTCTCTCTCTCTCTCTCTCTCTCTCTCTCTCTCTCTCTCTCTCTCTCTCTCTCTCTCTCTCTCTCTCTCTCTCTCTCTCTCTCTCTCTCTCTCTCTCTCTTCTGCCTCGTGAAAGGGATGTGCTGTGAGAATGAGGCGTCACTCTGTCTATCGGTCTGTCCATCGAGAAGACTGACACTGTCCCAATAATCTGTCAAAGGAACACTCTCTCTCTCTCTCTCTCTCTCTCTCTCTCTCTCTCTCTCTCTCTCTCTCTCTCTCTCTCTCTCTCTCTCTCTCTCTCTCTCTCTCTCTCTCTCTCTCATAAGGTTGATTGTATGTACAGGTCGGTTTTTGGGTTTGGAAGGGGATTAGGTAGGAGTGATTGGGGGGTGGGGGGGTGGGGGGGGGCGGGCCAAGATTGACAGGTGTGGGTTGTGGTGCAGGACAGGTGTGTGATTGGATTCCTACACCTGGATAAAATAAAAGTTTTGTTTCGTGTGTATCTTCAAACAGGTATGGTGGAGAAAGGAGGAATAAAATGTGTGTGTGTGTGTGTGTGCGTGCGTGCGTGCGTGGGTGCGTGCGTGCGAAAGAAAACACACAAACACAAACACACACACACAATAAGAAGAAAGAAAAAAAAAACATTACCCAAAATAGAAAATTGGAAATGACAGCTGTCCATTTCTGAAGACTGTGAGCCTTGTCTTGCATTCTTTAGATATGCGTTGGGGGGGGGAGGGGAAGGGAGCATTGGGTTTGGGAGAGAGAGGGTGGCGGGGGGCAGGGGAGGAGGAGGAAGAAGACGACTCAATATCCTGTCTCGTGATATATAATAAATCATTTTGCATGCTACTTAAGCACGTTGGTCTATTTCTGTATCCCAGGGCACGCGTGTGTTTGTGTATATATAAACGGCCTTGTGTGAGTAAATAGAAAGAGAAATGCAGGATTGTGTGTGTAGATCTGACCTCAAGGAGAGCTTTGTGCTGCGAGGTAAATAAAGATTGGATGCATTTTGGAACATCAACAGGAAAGCTTGTGAATGGTTAGGTTGTACTAGCTATCTTTTTATCTATCTATCTATCTTACTATCTATTTATCTTACTGCCACAACCTTCCCTCCTAATGAGTGCATATTTACATCGCTTCATAGGGTAATTACATCCTCACAAAATTAAACATCCAAGGTAACATTACATAAGCATTATAAAAAGTTTCAACAATTAATTTTACTGTTAATTTACGCAATACCATAGTGTTATCGTGTGTGTCATTAGTAATTGCTGTTGTTGTTGTTGTTGTTGTTGTTGTTTGATACTCAGTTTACCAACTCACAACCTTTACTTTCTTTCATTATTACGTTCATCTTATGTCTCCCTCTCCTGTATTCTGTATTATGTATTCTTCGCTTGTATGTCTTCTGTGTCCTGCGTTTTGTATTGATCAGTGTTCTCCTTTCATCTTTTATCTTTTGCAATGCCAGTTATTTCGGTAATCTATAATATTCTTTGCTCTTCCGACCTTACTTGCTGCGTTTAAAATAATGATAATGATAATGATAATAATAATAATAATAACAATAACAATAACAATAGTGATAATGTAATTTCCCACACGTCTCTCTCCCATTACCTTCCTGTCTGTCCTGTCACCTAATAATGCAACGTACACTTTCCTCTCTCTCTCTCTCTCTCTCTCTCTCTCTCTCTCTCTCTCTCTCTCTCTCTCTCTCTCTCTCTCTCTCTCTCTCTCTCTCTCTCTCTCTCTCTCCTTTGCATGAAAATCTCAGCACAACCCTAATCTGTTGAAGAGTGACGCTGTTCCTCAGTAGTTTCCTCGAGCCTAATGCTTTTTTCAAGTAACCTTTTACCATACAGCGTGCAAGATACATTCAACACACTAGTTCATCTATAATCATTATAATACTATTGTTCCTCGTTTATGGACTCATATAATTTGTGTGTGGGTTTTGTGTTGAGACAGCTTTCATATTTTACAAAACAGGTCACAATCATAATCCAATCATTTAATATTTCTTCAGCACTCCAGCATCTCACCAGCCATCCCATCTATTACTGAAACTAACACATAAATAATTCAAGTCTCCAATCACCTGAATAACTATCTCAATGTCATCTTTTGTTTATATCGCGTTGCACTATCCTCCACCAACCATCCAGGCCACTATCACTTCTGCAACACGCCCTTAAGCTATATTACCATGTTATCATAGCACATCTGAAGGATCCTATGATTGATTTAGCTACAACTGAACTGATTGTCTCCTGCACACGCCACACAACAGCCAATATAATGTCCAAGAAAAAGAAAGACAAATTCACTATCACATCAAGAGCTGGAAGTGTTACATGATAATTTTTTGTCAGTACCCGTCATTCATGTAACACATTTATATATCATTACTATATCTCTTTATACTTGTGTGGTTTTTTTCTTTTTCAGTATGGAAGTATTTAACCTTCTCAGCTTTTCTTCGTAGGTCCGGATCCTTACGCTGGACAACCACTTAGTAATAATAACAACAATGCCGTGTTAGGAACGTGAATATAACCTTCAGTATATCGTTTAGAAAATATTGCGGCACAGGATCCACTAGAACTTATAAGGAAAATCTCAGCAATGATTGAGACTCGACTTCACTTGAGTAGGTATAGAGATGATGAATTTCTTAACTAAGATTTGAATATGTTATGATGAAGGACAGTGACAGCAGTGTAGGCGTGGACGTATTAATTCATTTACAGCGCAGCCTTCAGAAATGGTAAACAAAAGTTATATATATATATATATATATATATATATATATATATATATATATATATATAAATAATACACGACGGAGAATGGGTTTGCGTTTAAGGTTATTTAAGATAGAATACCTGATAGTAGACTAGTGGTTAAGCCTAGATAAACCTTGGAGTAATTAATAAACTATTAAAGGAAAGGAAATAATCAATAAATAATAATAAAGGAACTACTGAGGGGACGCTGCAGTGCAAATTAAGTACAAATGAAGTTTTAAAGCAAATTAACACTGAACAAAATCAAATAAACTAAATACAAGCTTCAACGAACTTGCCAATAATACTTATAAGGTTTATGAGACGTCATGAAATTATTATTATAGCATGTAAAAAAGAAAAAAAGAAAAAATGGAATCAGGATTGTTGCAACCTTCGAAAAACAAACATATGAATACATTTCCATCATCCTTCAAGCCTAACACAAATTGACAGTATGGCTTTGTGCAGGTGATTCGATAAACCATGTATGCTAACGACCATGGGCAAGTTAACCTACACAAGACACACATTACTTCACTCT
>JAPQNM010000005.1:3652729-3657729 GCA_029783475.1 Metacarcinus magister
GCTTGCGTCCGGTACCTATTCTATGCTAGGTTAATAAGGCTTACAACGCTTAATGAGAAAAGTGCGAATCGTTTCCACTCAGCCACGTATTCTACTCTTAATTAATCAGGTAATTGAGGAAACCAAAGAACAAAAATAGCAGTTTGAATTGATTACTTAAACAGGAAATCAACGAACACTTCACAATACACATTTTTTTTTTTTTGCAAAGAGCACAGCAGAGTTCACACTACATGCGCATGTAGAGAAAGTCAACCTCGACAAGGGTGTTAGGCAAGGGGAGACACTATCACGTGTAGTCCTCACAGTGGGTCTTCAAAAAAATATCATAAAAAAAAAGCTTCAATATGAAAATAGATAAATTTGTAAAATGATCGAAAAATTGCAGACGCTTTCACTTCAATCTTGAATAAGCAAAAAAAAATCTCAATTCTCAACAAGGAAGATGGATTAAGTGATTGAAGAAAACAGAAAAAGAGAAAACTATCATAAAGGAACAGAATGTGGCTAAAGGAGCAGGTGAATGTTGCAACAAAACACAAAAGGAGGGACTGAGGGAGATTAGACAGGAGGTGAAGTGACAGATTAAAAAGATTGCTGGCAAACCTTGGCGGAGACTGGCGCAAGGTCGTGACTCGTGGAGAAATTTGGGACAGGCCTTTGTGTACGAGACAGACAGGCAGACAAACATACATACATACATACAAACAGACAAAGACAGACAGGCAAGCGGAAAATCTCAACGTCAGCATCTGCGTGAGTGGTGTGTGTGTGTGTGTGTGTGTGTGTGTGTGTGTGTGTGTGTGTGTGTGTGTGTGTGTGTGTGTGTGTGTGTGTGTGCCCACTCGTTACATTATGCAATATTTCAACTGCTAAATTCGTGTCTTGCCTTCAATGTATTTCTATCTACTTTAGTGTTAAACTTTTGGATGTTCCCTGATGCTGCTACTCTGTCTCCACTCTATTCCAAATGTCAATGTTTCTATTCTGGTAAGTGTTCTTTTTACTTAACAAACTTTAATCATTTCGTCTTTCTTAATTCATGTGCATGCCTTTTCGTTCTTCCATTATCTCTAAACAGAAGGTCAATTTTATCCATAGCCAACTTGAAGTATTACCAAATATCTATCCTTTCTCAAAATGGTTTTCCTAGAATTAAAATCGCCTGTTAGTAGTAATTTGTTGTTTGTATATTTGATAACCTAAGTAATTCAGTGGTTTCTCTCGTTAACTGGTCATACTCTTGGTCTGTCCAAGTTCCAGTAGGTGAACATGTACATTACTGGAATGGTGAGTTTCTTTCTTCCTTAACCATCCACCAACCTGACTGACAGTGCTTTTAATACACTGAATGATTGAGTTTTTGATCTGAGTCTTGTTTCTCTTCCTTACCTCCGAGTGATGTGTTCCTTCCACCCAAGTAATTATACAACAGAAGCTGGTGCCAGTCAGTCATGCAATATTTGTGTCTCTCTCTTTACTACAATCTTCTAAATCCAGTTCTTGGTTACAATGCCAACAACTACATTTGTAAATATAACCTTTGTGTCTTGTCGCTTGATCGCTATTATTTTTTGGTATTGCTTCAGTTTCACGTATCTATAATCTCTCTTCACCCCCATATTGCCTTGTAAATCATATCTTTTAATTTACAACTTTCCAAAATAAATACATTTCTCCTGTTCCTCATTTCTTTCTCTTTTTAATCTCATTTTTGCAACTTTATTAAGTAATTTTCTCTCTTTTTTTTATGTCTTCTCTGATCAGGACAATATTACGGTCTTGAAGTTCATCAGGTCTCAGATTTTCTCACATTTCATATATCTTCCTTTGATGATCTATATTTTCCATTCTTATTTGGTCTATTCTTAGCACTCCTGTCTCTTTTGATTATTCTTACTCAGAATTTCTGTTTCTATGTTTAGTTCTCCTTCCTCCCTGACATCCCTTATTGTTTGGGGCTTTTTCCAAATGACTAAAAATGACAACACATCTGCTTTTTCTTTCATCTGGATTTCTTTCGTTTTTCACCAAAATATACATCACAAATTTTTTTTCTTCGACGTAAACTCTTTCCTCCACTTTGAACTTTTGCGTACTGTATCAATTCCTTTTTATTGTGTTGTTTTTGGCTTACTCATATCATTTCTTCAGTTTTCACATCTAAGGCCTCATTAACTCTGTCTTCGTCTCATTCTATCTTCATTTGTTCCTTTCGTTCCTTAGTTTATTTAGTACTTCCTTTCCCCTTCGTAGCTTTCCTTTATAATCTCTTTTTTTGATTTTACATGTTCATAAACTAAGGTACGAGCTGTGTTTGTGTGTGTGTGTGTGTGTGTGTGTGTGTGTGTGTGTGTGTGTGTGTGTATGTGTGTGTGTGTGTGTGTAAGAGGACTACATTTTTTTTAAGTGTGCAAGGAGCGAGAGGGAGGAAACGTGTGTGGAGGAAAGGAGGAAAGAAAAGCGTAGCAGGACGTCCAGGTGAAGGACATGACTGAGGAACTGAAGAAACAAGCACTCACTTAGGACTCCAAACACACACACACACACACACACACACACACACACACACACACACACACACATACACAGAGAGGCAAGGCAGGCACGTACTACATTACACCCCTGCATCACCACGTCATGACCCAGCCTAGTAATTCGTCTTTGCTCCATGACAATGTAAATATAGCCAACTGTTATGTAGGGCTCCTCCTTCTCCTCCTCCTCCTCCTCCTCCTCCTCCTCCTCCTCCTCCTCCTCCTCCTCCTCCTCCTCCTCCTCCTAGCTGAGTTCAGTCAATATACAGCACGTTATTCATTGGCTGTATTGAGCTGCCTTCATTGTGGCGGGGCAGCCTAGCTATAGTCAGTCAGGCAATCAGGTAGTCAGGTTGTCAGGTAGGTAGAGAGGCCAGCCTACACCTGCTGAATTTCGTATACACGTGTCGCAAGGTTCCAGTCTTCCACACGTTGTTTGCAATGAATACATGAGTCTATATATAACCACGACCTTCTTTCTTTCTTTTCTTTTACTTCTTCTTTTCCTGGACTTCTTCTGCAAAGTTCACGAGCTTCCCTTAAGTAACACACACACACACACACACACACACACACACACACACACACACACACACACACACACACACACACACACACACACACACACACACATCGTCACTATAATAGAACTTTGCAGACAATCTTGGAGACTTTGCCGTGAAGTTTAATAATGTTCCCTGTTTAGTATTTGTTTTGCACTCGCGTTGATTCCACTTTGATGATACTTACTCGATATCAGAAGAAAGAAGGTCACGGAATTGCGTGTGTCTACATTATAATATTTACCATCTACGTATATACATACGCAGAAAGATAGATAGAAAGATAAATAGATAGAGAGAATAAAAGAGAAAATAACCTGCTTTACAAATAACTAAATATAATCCCTGAATTCACTAAAACCTCTCTCTCATAATAATAATAATAATAATAATAATAATAATAATAATAATAATAATAATACAAATTTGAAACTCAAGGTCGTTTCCTTCATTCGTTTTTATAAAGATTTACGACACAAGTCTATTTTAATCTTCCTTTTCTTTCTTTACCTTCCTTCAGAGACAACTTCCTTTCCCTTACACACAGACAGACAGACAGACGAGTGAAGAGAAAGGCGCTGATGAATGATAGACATTATAATAGCAGTTCATTTATCTTGCCTATGTCACCATGAGGGAAGAAAAGAAGGAAGAAAGGAAGGAAGGAAGGAAGGAAGGAAGGAAAAGATTGTAAGACTCTGTGAGGACGATCGATTATCCCAAAAAGAGAGGAACACAAGCCTTGTTAAATATGAGGGTAGGAAAAAAAAAGAAAGAAAGAGAGGATGGATATACGAAAAAAGGGACAGAACGCAGCTTGTGGAAGAATATTGGAACACCACCTAAAAGAGAGAGAGAGAGAGAGAGAGAGAGAGAGAGAGAGAGAGAGAGAGAGAGAGAGAGAGAGAGAGAGAGAGAGAGAGAGAGAGAGAGAGAGAGAGAGAGAAAGGAAGGATAGAGAGAATAATACAGAGGTAGGAGAGGGATGGGGTGGGAGACAGCCGTAAGAAAGACAGGTGGAGGGAGGGAGAGAAAGGGAAGAAGAGTGAAAGGAGGAAGACTGATTGACGCCTAGGTGAGCCGGATGACGCTCTGCATGGAGACACCGCCGCTGCAGCCGTCACTCTAGGTCGCGTTATTAAGACACATGATGCAACGCGACGGGACGGGAAGGAAAGGAAGGAAAGAAAACGTGTTTATATTCATCAGTAGCTACGGTACCCACACACCCAGATAGATAGATAGATAGATAGATAGATAGATAGAGAGAGAGAGAAAGATAAAAAAAAATTCATCTTCCCCGTTATCATTTTCATTTCTATAATCTATTTCCTCATTTTCGTTCCAAGAGAAATACAGAAAAAAAATAAGTGTTACAAACGACAACCACTGAATTATGCCAAAAATGTTACCAAGTATAGTCATCTGAAGCATATTTTATTTTATTTTTTTAGGGTGGTTTCTCTTGTCAGATAAAAAGTTGAAGGCCTAGAAAGTTTGCACACGGACAGACAGACAGACAGACAGACAGACAGACGACAGACAGACACGCTGACGGAGAAAGGCGGAGAAGCAAAAAGAAAGGAAAGATAGCCACCTAGACACTTGTGAGTAAGAAAACAAAACACAAAGGGAAACAAAACACGAACACATATACATTTCCCCCTCCTTCCACACCTCACACACACACACACACACACACACACACACACACACACACACACACACACACATCCATCCAGCTGGACATCAATTTTACAGAAGGAACGACTTAATTGTCAGGTAGATGAACAGGTGGGATACGAAAAAATAAAAACAGAGAGAAGAGAGAGTGTGTGTGTGTGTGTGTGTGTGTGTGTGTGTGTGTGTGTGTGTGTGTGTGTGTGTGTGTGTGTGTGTG
>JAPQNM010000005.1:3662729-3667729 GCA_029783475.1 Metacarcinus magister
TTCTTATCATCATCATCATTACTATCATGTTTATACCATTAATTAGGATAAATCAGTCTGAGAAATCCACAACTATTAGGAGACAATTCACAAAAAGACAACTATACAATATGAAACACCCAAATACAAGGAGACCATTGCTTTAGTAGATAACAATACGAACACTATCATTAATTCCGTGTTATTGATTCTATAAACTAACACACTTCAACGCTAAGCTGCTTCCGTTCATTACAAACACATTACAAACACAAAATAAACCAAGTGAGTTGATGCAGAGTGTGTTATCGCTCCTTGAGGTTCACGTAGACTATGGTAATCAAAGGGAAAGGCGTCAAGAGATAGGCATCACCCCAAAGTAACGCTGTTGCTTCATCTCTGTGCCTCGGAGACTCCCTAACTTGATTACATCCTTGGTGGTATCAGTCAGTCAGTCAGTCAGTCAGTCAGTCAGTCAGTCAGTCAGTCAGTCAGTCAGTCATCAATCAGTCAGTCACCTCAAGAATATCGAGGCACATCAGCCACACACGTAAAGGAAGGATAGGAGTGACCAGGATAACACGGAAAATAAACGGTAAGAAACGAGGACTTAAATAATCACAAACACTAGAGAACACACACTAACCAAAAAAAACAGTTAATTTCTCGTGTAATTGACAGTTAATTAAGAGCGACGAGCAAAGTACATACCTCCACTTTATTTCCCAGTCCTCGGTCTACTCAATACTCTTTTTACTCAACCCGAGGCCAAGGCAGGCAGGGTTCGCTCTACCAAGAATGAATGCATGAATGAATGAATGAATGCCCCACGACCCCCTCAGGCACACGTGGGTCCTACCTAACCAGCTCACGAGTGCCAGCTAGGTGCCACCACGAGCTGCAGCAAAACGGTATGAGGAGGGACAGAGGAAAGGATAAGAGATGAAAGCCAAGGTGAGGAAGGAAGGAAAGTAGTAGCAAGAGTAGGAAAAGGTGGATGGCATGGGAAGAAAAACAGGAAAGAGGAGGAGGATTAAGAGGAAAAGAAAGTGGAGGGAATTGGTGTGGAAGAGGAGAGATCAGGTGGAGTCTCAGTCAAAGCAGGATTAGAAGGCAAGATGCGGAAAGAAGTGAGGGAGGGAGGCGAGGAAGGTCGACTGAATGGTGAGGAAACACGATAATTATTACAGGTGAGGCAAAAAAAAAATATATATATATAAAAATGTGTGGTTGGTGTGGATACATGTTTTTTTTTCATTAACTCTATCTTTTTCTTTGGAGAGAGAGAGAGAGAGAGAGAGAGAGAGAGAGAGAGAGAGAGAGAGAGAGAGAGAGAGAGAGAGAGAGAGAGAGAGAGAGAGAGAGAGAGAGAGAGAGAGAGAGAGAGAGAGAGAGAGAGAGAGAGAAAAAAAAATGACAGTATTACAGTACATTTTTTTTCCACTGAACATTTATTCCCTTAAAAAAAAAATATATACATAACCAATTCATACTTACAAAACACACACATATACATTAAAGACAATACATATAAAAAAAAAACTTACATTTCTCTTATACTTAAAAAAATAACACTTTTTCTCAACTAACTTTAAATCCTACAAATCCTATCCTACCATTCTCTCCACCACCACCACCACCACCACCGCCACTTCCTCCTCCTCCTCCTCCTCCTCCTCTTCCCCGGCTCTTGAGATCATGACCCTTGCCACTCCCCCCCCCCTTTACCCTGCAATACCCGGCACTAAACAATGGGTGGGAGATAGCCATCGATTGGGTGCTGCCGGGGACGGAAGGGAGAGGCGCCCCCCCGGCTCGCCACTGTGGTCTCTGGGTCGATTCTCTTAATATACAGAAGAGAGCATTCATTTTCCTACCTCAAGCCTACCTCTCTGTCTAATTTTTCTTCTTTTTAATTTTTTTTTCTCTCTCTCTCTCTCTCTCTCTCTCTCTCTCTCTCTCTCTCTCTCTCTCTCTCTCTCTCTCTCTCTCTCTCTCTCTCTCTCTCTCTCTCTCTCTCTCTCTCTCTCTCTCTCTCTCTCTCTCAGTCCACTTTCTACTCCTTTGGGATCTTTCTTGTTATAATAGGGTCAATAGATGTCTGTCTGGTTCCCATCCTCCTCCTCCTCCTCCTCCTCCTCCTCCAAGTCATACAGTATTTCTATGCCTCTCTACAAGAGTGTTCGTTCCACTTCTCGTTATACATAATATATTTCTTCGTTTCTTCGTCTTTAATGTAGACGATTCCCTTCGGCCTTTCCAATGAAATATTGACACATTTACAATTTACAACAGATACGTGGTTCCTGCTTCCCTGCTAATAGTGTGGAGTGTAGAGTATGGAGTGAGGTGGGTGGAGTATGGAGTGAGGTGGGTGGAGTATGGAGTGAGGTGGGTGGAGTATGGAGTGAGGTGGGTGGAGTATGGAGTGAGGTGGGTGGAGTGGGGAGTGAGGTGGATGGTGTGTGGTGAGGAGCCTTCTCACTTTTCTGTTATTTTTACTAACCAGTAGAGACTATGTACAAGGCTGTCATTTTGTTGAGAGCCAGATGATTTATATTAATTGCCTTTCATATTAATTGCCTTTCATATGTTCCTATACCTTGGTGTACATCTCTTTCCCTCCTCTTTCAGTTTCACAAACACCTTACTTCCTAGTCTCTCCTCGTCTTTCTATTTGCATTACTATTCTCTGGAGATAGTAAGCACAAGACAACTATAGTAATACATAAATACATATATATACACACACACACACACACACATATATATATATATATATATATATATATATATATATATATATATATATAGTTTCAGAATAACCCACAATGTTTTGACATCATCTAATCCTTTCCTATTATTGGTTGTCATTGCTTGCTTTAGTTATTGATCCCTCGCCCCACATGAACATTCTCTCTCTCTCTCTCTCTCTCTCTCTCTCTCTCTCTCTCTCTCTCTCTCTCTCTCTCTCTCTCTCTCTCTCTCTCTCTCTCTCTCTCTCTCTCTCTCTCTCTCTCTCTCTCTCTCTCTCTTGATAATACATAATATATGAGAAACTAACAAACGGAGAAGAAAATACTGAAATTCCAGTTATGAGAAGAGAGGAGACAAGGAATTAAAAAGGAACAAAACCAGAAGCATATATAAAAAAAAAGGATAGACAGAAAAAAACAGAAAATAAGAACCACAAAGAAAAAAAGAAGAAGCAGGAAGAGAAGAGAAGAGAAGAGAAGAAGAGTAATGTGTTAAGCAGATAAAGACGAAGAGGAGACTTGAGGCGGAAAGGAGTGTAAGCACTGGAAATGGAAGACAAAAGAGGAAATTAATGGGAGAGTGGAGGGAAGAGGATTATTTAACTTCAATTCGGTCAATCTCTTTCTCTCTTCCTTTCCTCTCTCTCTCTAATACCAACTTTTTCTCCTCCTTACGTGCTTCCAACACTCACTTTTCCTAGTTCTTTCCAAGTTATGAAATACTTGGCGAAAAATTATATTGAGAGAGAGAGAGAGAGAGAGAGAGAGAGAGAGAGAGAGAGAGAGAGAGAGAGAGAGAGAGAGAGAGAGAGAGAGAGAGAGAGAGAGAGAGAGAGAGAGAGAGAGAGACACCATCCAACCAACACAACACAAAAGACAGATACAAAACAGAAAGACAGACAAACAGACAGGTTTACAGACACACAACAAGTCTGCAGTAAAATAAAACACACACACACACACACACACACACACACACACACACACACACACACACACACACACACACACACACACACAGAATCAGGAGGATGTTAGTATTAATTATAAAACCTGAAAAGAAGAAAATAGCACTTTTCTACACTATGAATATTTCAGTCTCTCTCTCTCTCTCTCTCTCTCTCTCTCTCTCTCTCTCTCTCTCTCTCTCTCTCTCTCTCTCTCTCTCTCTCTCTCTCTGGAATAACTGGTAGATAAGAAGTGAACACAAATTCTTCCTTTAATAACCACCATCACGTTACGAGGCGAAGATTTTGTATCATATGTGAAAGTATGTCTCTGGGAGGAAATTGTGCAAGGGGGGGGAGAGAGAGAGAGAGAGAGAGAGAGAGAGAGAGAGAGAGAGAGAGAGAGAGAGAGAGAGAGAGAGAGAGAGAGAGAGAGAGAGAGAGAGAGATCAAATTCTGTAATCCACGCTTCGCTCTAACAGTGAACGAAGCTAAGGAATTAAACTGAACCACAGAACCTAATTATAGTATACAAGTTTTCATCACCTTGAAGTACTTTAAGTCTAAGGGATCCTAAAGTATTTTCAAGGATACAGAAAATTTAAGATGAATAAATAAATGAATAAACAAATGAATAAATAAATAAATAAATAAATCGATTATACGAACCATTTTTTATTTTTGACAGGAACCATTGAGTAAGAATGTATCGACTTCAAATTTTGCATCCTTACACTGAGTGGCTTCTAACACTTTACTGTTATACATATGTACTCTTTGCAAGGTGACGGACGGATGCAAACTATCAATTAATTTATTTTGACTTCTCTATGATGCAGGACCTTATCAAATCTTATCATGTTACGTTCTAGTTAGTGATAGAACATTCCATTGATAAAAGCAATAAACAGGAATATTCAAGGTTGGAAGGAGACACCGAGGCGAAGTTTGTGAGACAGTGTTTGAGTTAAAGAGAGAGAGAGAGAGAGAGAGAGAGAGAGAGAGAGAGAGAGAGAGAGAGAGAGAGAGAGAGAGAGAGAGAGAGAGAGAGAGAGAGAGAGAGAGAGAGAGAGAGAGAGAGAGAGAGAGAGAGAGAGAGAGAGAGAGAGAGAGAGAGAGAGAGAGTGTGTGTGTGTGTGTGTGTGTGTGTGTGTGTGTGTGTGTGTGTGTGTGTGTGTGTGTGTGTGTGTGTGTGTGTGTGTGTGTTATTGAGGGAGTAAGACAAAGGTGAGATGAGATGTGGACGAAGAAAGGAGGAGGAGGAGGAGGAGGAGGAGGAGGAGGAGGAGGAGGAGGAGGAGGAAGGAGGAGTACCCGA
>JAPQNM010000005.1:3675229-3690229 GCA_029783475.1 Metacarcinus magister
AGAAAACTTTATCCTAATTATAAAACATGACAATCCGCCCACTTGAAGTCTTTTTGTTACTCCTGGCATTTAGTCATCACTCCCATTGTCATCTGTTATTTGCTGACGTGTTTGTTAAAGTTCATCCTTGAATGATTCTGTGTTCCTTCATTCCTATCCCTTATTCTTCGACTTTATTTTCCTTGTTGATAAAACTCTTCACAGTGATGTTTTATTATTCTATATTTAATATTTCCACCAAAAGCTTAAGGTCATCATAATGGTCCTTCTTAATATCTATAAAAAAAACATGCACTTGAATTTCTTCCATTGAATTTATACTCATTCTTCAAATAAAAAAAACACATTTGATTTGCACTTTTTCTAGATATTATGACAGAGTTTTTGATAAAGAAAATCTGAAGTATCAATCAACTGAAAACTTTCTGATTAGCAGGATAGCTTTCACGGAAGGCAATTTATTGGCAGCCTTCTTACCTTCTTGAAAGACTCTTGTTCATCCTCTCTTACAAGACTTTAGACCTTTGTTAGGTTAGGTTAAGACACATTAAGCCTTCCACAGTCTTCCACAAATCTTTCGTTTCCAAACCACATTCAAACCGATTCTATCTCTCTTTGCGCCTTCATATCACATTTCCTTTCTGGCTTGTTCCATTATCCTCTTCGACCGATTAATAACGGAGCTTCACTTGCAATCTCTATTCTTAGAACACATAATCCCTTGCAAAATGTGTTTAGAAATGGAGACACACTCACCCCACCACACACCTGCATCTGAGGCCCCAACACTCACCTGTCCCTCGATGCCTATTCAATACTCTCACCTTCCCATTACAGCTCCCGTTCCTTCCTTTGACATTTCACTTCCCTACCTTTCCCTTTCCTTTCCTCTCACCTGCACCCACCCAGCCCTCCCTCCAACACTCACACTGGCCGCGGGGCAAACACAGTCCGGTGCCTCCACCTGCGCCGGTCATCTATAATTCAAGGGCAACATGGTACCTTGCAGCACCTGTATATAAATTGCAATAGAGGAAGTACCGGGCGTTGTGTTAGGTATATATTTCAGGTAACAGTACACACACACACACACACACACACACACACACACACACACACACACACACACACACACACACACACACACACACACACACACATATACTAACACGATCACACACAAACAAACACACAAACACACACACATGCATAAAGAACATGGACGGGGACTAATTCAATAAGTAAGGAAGGTCCCAAAATAGAACAGAGGAGCCGGGTCACATCTGTGTGTTGCCGTACATCGCGGGATCAATATTAGGCAGCCGCTTGATGTTCGCGAGCCGCCCCCCCCACCCCCCGAGTACCTGACGCCCCCTACCCCTTCCATCGAACTTCCCCCGAGGGCACGATGGGGCGATAGAAGGTTGTGTGGGTAATGTTACTAAGCCGATGTGAAGCGAAATGACGAGGCTCACGAGATGAAGTCACTGATGAGGTGATGTTTGTGTCAGATTTACACATTAACTAGTCGCGTTTCGTTTCAACTGAACACACACAGACACACCCCCACACACACACACACACACTCTCTCTCTTTTTTTTCTATCTCTCTCTTTCTCTCACTCAGCAACACCACCACCATCACCAACAGCAAGAATACCAGCACATCGTCAGGAATTAAGGAAAGAAGGAAGGGGACGGAAGGAAGCAGATACTCACTAGTCTTCCTCTATTATTTGAGAGGCGACTTTTGAACTAGCAGGGAAGGGTCGATTGCGGAGGCAGGGTGGCAGGGTGGGAGGGAGGGAAGAAAGGAAGGGAGGGAAGAAAGGAAGGGAGGGAAGAGATGAGAAGAGAGCGGAAAATTTTTAGCTACGAAAAGGAGGAATTTAGGAAGGAGAGAATAATAAGGAGAGGAAAGGAAAGGAAACAGAACGGAAGGGAAGGAAGGAAGGAAGGAAGGAAGGAAGGAAGGAAGAAAGGACGATAGGAAGGAAGGTAAGAAAAAAGAAAAAGAAAGATAGGAGAGAAGAGGGTGATCAGAAAGGAAAAAAATGCAGAAGGGACAGAAATAAGAAAGAAAGTAAGCAAGAGAGAGAGAGAGAGAGAGAGAGAGAGAGAGAGAGAGAGAGAGAGAGAGAGAGAGAGAGAGAGAGAGAGAGAGAGAGAGAGAGAGAGAGAGAGAGAGAGAGAGAGAGAGAGAGAGAGAGAGAGAGAGAGAGAGAGAGAGAGAGAGAGAGGAAATGGCGTTGGTGTGTCAGGTGAGGTTGTGAATAATTAAGGACGGGTGTCTAGAACCACTGCAGGTAAACTGTGACCAGGTGGGACGAGGCGAACACACACACGCACACACATGCACACACACACACACACACACACACACACACACACACACACACACCATCATCATCATCACCACCTTTCTCTCTCTCTCTCTCTCTCTCTCTCTCTCTCTCTCTCTCTCTCTCTCTCTCTCTCTCTCTCTCTCTCTCTCTCTCTAAATTCTTCCAATATTCCCCCAAAATATATTCTCTCACCTCGATCAATCCACCTCTCTCCGTTTTCTTTCGTCTCTACGTTATCTTTTTCTTTCTTTCTTTTTCCTTAATTAACATCAGTCATCCATCACCCAATGGTCTCTGTCTTTTTATGTTTCCTAAGTTATCATTGTTATTCCTGTTATTCCTGCTACTGATATTGGTGATGTGATTAGACTATTATTATTATTATTATTATCATCATCTTTCTTCCCAACGTAATGTCTTTTTTTTTTATATATATATTTTTCTTTGTCTCTCTTCAAAACCTTTTCTTTTCTTTCCCGTTGGTGTGAGTTTCTTTTTCCTCTTTTTCCTCCTCGTCTTCCTCCCTTTATGGTCCTCGGTGTTGTATTCTTCCTCTCTTTGCTCAGCTTTTTTTTTTCTCCATTTATTCTTCAAAAAGGCTCCGTGACATTTTGCTCTTGCCCTTGTTCTTGAGAGAGAGAGAGAGAGAGAGAGAGAGAGAGAGAGAGAGAGAGAGAGAGAGAGAGAGAGAGAGAGAGAGAGAGAGAGAGAGAGAGAGAGAGAGAGAGAGAGAGAGAGAGAGAGAGAGAGAGAGAGAGAGAGAGAGAGAGAGAGAGAGTTACACAGAATCACAGAAATTCATACCACGCAGACCCAAGGGAACGAGCTGTATGTTATCAGAATACCAAGGAACAGCAACCTTCAAACTTAGGTCCAGGCGAGCATGTCACCGAGATGGACGTGTGAAAAATCCGACTGAACACGTGACAATGCAAAGGTGAAGAGTAAACATAGTGTCGATGCAGTGTAACAACATGGTACGAAAAGTTACTTGGTTGAAATTGTTTTTACTTAATAGAAAATGCAAGTGTGAATTATTATATTGTGGAACAGAAAGCTAACGATTAAAAGAGGGAACAGAACCCCAATACACTCATTAATTAACACTCATAGTAGTGGTTCTACACCCAAAGAAAGGGATCATCGCAGCCTTATGCTGGACAACTTATAATTTTGATATTCTTTGTATGGTGAGGAACCAACATTGTACACAAGGCCGATATATGGATACGATTGGGAAGTTGATCAAACGCCTTTTCACAATCAAAATACACATGCCTGAATATGTATTGATTTCGTGGACATAAAAAAAGTCATTATAAACTGTCAACAGATATGATAAACATGATCTTTA
The DNA here is from genome assembly GCA_029783475.1 of Metacarcinus magister. Lineage (NCBI taxonomy): Eukaryota > Metazoa > Arthropoda > Malacostraca > Decapoda > Cancridae > Metacarcinus > Metacarcinus magister. Next base: position 3,678,929 of record JAPQNM010000005.1, read on the forward strand.
ATACACAAAGCCGCGCTGTGAGTCCCTGATCAATCACTAAGGTTCAAAGTAACTAACAATCTTGTCTCAAAATTATACTTTCGAGCCTTTTTTCGACTCGGGATGCAAAACTAATAGGCTTGTTATTCAAGGTATAAATTTATCGTGTTTCTTAAATATTGTAGTGATATTCTAGGGACAAAATTCTGTGGTAGGGATTCACAAAATAAAGATACAAGGATTGTTACCTATTTCGTTTTCATATCGTCTGGCGCTGGACTTTTCTATATTTTCTAATTAATGTTGAACACAGGTTGAAGCACGCCGTGGGCTGAGGTGAGGTGCGGCGAGGCAGAGTGTGTTGGGCTGGGTGAACGTCTGCATAATGGAGATGGGTTGTGTGTTCTGTGGTGTAATGTTGCGGTACAGTGCGAGGCAGGGTGAAGGGAAGGGACGAGGCAGGGTGAAGGGAAGGGACGAGGCAGGGTGAAGGGAAGGGACGAGGCAGGGTGAAGGGAAGGGACGAGGCAGGGTGAAGGGAAGGGACGAGGAAGGGTGAAGGGAAGGGACGAGGCAGGGTGAAGAGAAGGGACAAGGGGAGTGAGGCACGGACTAGGGGACGTCTAGTTAGTAAGGACAACATGCCTCGCTCCAACAAGGGTTTTCTGAAGGGAGCTAATGACCTCTATGGTGTTGCTCTTCACAAGAGTCTTTCCTGCTTAGCCTCATTCCATTATTTTTTTTTTTAACTTTCATCCTCCTCCTCCTCCTTCTCCTCCTCCTTCTCCTCCTCCTCCTCCTCCTCCTCCTCCTCCTCCTCCTCCTCCTCCTTCTTCTTTCCCGCAAGCAACACTCCAAGTTTGGTGAAGGGCTGGGGTGAGCTAGAGTACTTCTTGAATGCAAGGATCAAACAGATAAAATAAAGAAATAACGAAAGAAAGAAAGAGAAGATAAAAGGTAGATAGATAGAAATAAAAAAGGAAGAGAAGAATAAGAGGGGGAAAAAAGAATAGGAAAAGTAAAATGAAGAGGACGAGGAGTTGAGGCTGCTAGAACGGGAAAACCAAAAATAGAAGTGGTCTGAAGTTCTTTGAGTGCCCCCTGAGAGGAGGGAGACGCTTGTACTCTGCGGCTATGAGGACACGACCTGCGTTGCCTGGGGTTGGGAAAGAGAGCGACGGTGAGGAGGGGTAGGGGAAGGGGAAGGCACAGGTACACACACTGATGAGGCTGTGAAGTGTGTGTAAGGGAAGGTGAAGAAGGGTTGGATGCCAGGTGAGGATGTAAATGGGAAGGTGTAACATTCATTGGGCAGAGAAGGTATGAGTGGAAATGGAGGAAGGTGAGAGTGTAAGGTTGTAAGAAGGACGAGTAAAAGATGACCAGAGTAAAGAAGATAAAGTAAGGACAGCGAGAGATGATTAAGACGAGTAGAGGGTAAGTGTAGATGGTCAGATGTGGTGCGGAGGCTGCTAGGGTGTACTTGTAGGGATCATGCAAGGTGTAGGAGAGGGATTAGTAATGTAATACTGATATGTGTGTGTATATGTGTATGTGTGTGTATGTATATGGGGGGAGGAGGGAAAGGGACGGATGCAGAAGAAGAGAAAACAGAATAGTGGAAGGAAATGATAAATGGAAAGAGATAAATGCAAATGAGAAAAGGAGATGGGAGATAAAGTAAAGGAGAGGAGAGACATAAAATGAAGAAGGGAAATAGCAGAATAGATACAGCGAGGAAGAATAAGAGAAGACAATGATGGTAAGGAAGAAAAGACACATAGGAAAAAAATAATCGATCGTGGCAAAGTTTTCAAAATTAATCAGTGAGCTAGAAAAAAAAAGGAGGAGGAGGAGGAGGAGGCGGAAGAGAAAGAGAAGGAGGAACAAGAAGAAAAAAACGATAATGTAGAGGAGGAGAAGAAGCAGGAAGAGGAAAAAAGAGTGGGAAAAAGTGGAAATAGAAAAACGGAGAATAATCGTGGAGGAGAGGAGGAAGGGAAGCAGGAAGAGGGCAAATATGCGATGATACAATTACTGGGAAAGTTTGAGCTATTTTTGGAAGCCACGGAGAAAACTTTAGTGTCTCCAAACCTCACTCTCTCCACCATCATCACTCTTCCTACTACACTCTCTCTCCCTAATTCTCCATTCCTCCTACTTACACGCCTCATTCTCGCTCTCTCTCTCTCTCTCTCTCTCTCTCTCTCTCTCTCTCTCTCTCTCTCTCTCTCTCTCTCTCTCTCTCTCTCTCTCTCTCTCTCTCTAACACCATTTTTTCTTCCGCTTTCCTCTCTTTTCCTCTACCCTAAATGTTAACTTGTAATATCTTTCGTTTTTTTGTTTTTCCATTTCGAAGTGGTTGGCTCTAACTTCTATTGGCTTAAAACCTGTAAATCATTTGAATTTTTCTTTCAGTAACTGTCTGTGTGTCTGTCTGTGCGTCTGTGTGTCTGTCTGTCTGTTTGTTTGTCTGTCTGTGTCTATCTGTATGTCTCTGTCTGTCTGTCTGCGTCTGTCTGTATGTGTGTCCATGAGAAGAAAAAAACAAACTTTTCCTGAATAAGAATAAGAATAAAAATAAGAAAAAGTAGTAGAAAAAGAAGATGAAGGAAGCAGAGATAGAGAAGAAAACAAAAACAATAGAGATAGACAGGCACCACCACCACCACCGTCACCACCACCACCACCACCACCACCACCGTCACCACCACCACCACCACCAACAACCTTTTCCTTCGTCTTACTAAAACCTCCACACTCAAACATGCACAGAACATGTTACACCACCACCACCACACACAAACTAAACTAAATACAAAAAAAAAAAAAATGTTGCTTCATTAAAATTAGAAATGACCTTCTTGGAAAAATAAACATAAAAATATCAAAAATTCCATCTATCGTTATGTGTTTATGAAGTGAATAATTAATAGTCTGGCTGTGATTCATCATTGCAGCTTTTTATGAATTATTTAAAAGTTGTTTCATGTTGTTCGTTTACACTTTCAATATTTGGAGTTAGCAGCCTCTTACAAGTCTCCCTGCCGCCCACCGCAAGCCAAGTTTTAGTATTACATTCTTTATCATATTTTTCAATGCTTTTCCGCCGGATTCAAGCAAAAACACACCATTAAATAACACATTAACTTACTCAAGCAGTATTTTTGTTTTCATTCCTCTCTCTCTCTCTGTCTCTCTCTCTCTCTCTCTCTCTCTCTCTCTCTCTCTCTCTCTCTCTCTCTCTCTCTCTCTCTCTCTCTCTCTCTCTTCCCTCCCATCACCCACGGGTCCTCTCCACTACTTCTCTCTAATCACTTCTCCTCACAACATTCATCTATCTCCTCTTTGCACCATTTCTATTTTTTTCCCACCTATTCCTTACCTTACCCTTTCTTTTTCCTCTTCTTGTCTTTCCTCCAGCCTCCCCGCCCCCCCATCCCCCGCCGCCCCTCATCTCCCCAGGCTCCTGCCCTTGTTAGATGCTGTCACTTGGGTGTTGTTATTATTTTTATAACCTAATCCTAAGACCTTTCTGTCCAATCTTCCATCTCTCTCTCTCTTTATCTATCTATTTATCTATCTATCTATCTCTCTCTCTCTCTCTCTCTCTCTCTCTCTCTCTCTCTCTCTCTCTCTCTCTCTCTCTCTCATCTTAACAACTCCATGTAACATTTCAAGCGTCACCAGCCCCTTGCAATGTAATGATGCAGAGTGTTGACAGTTTACTCTTCAACACCTTGATGCTCTCAGGCTGCAAGATGGACGTGAAATTATATTATTCCTTTCATTCCCATTTTTATTCAATTTATTTCACTACTTTACTTTTTTTATCAATATTTTTTTTTCGTTTGGCTCCACAGTGCGTTTTGGGCCATCAATGTTGCCGAAAATTGGTTCTTGTTACCTGTTACGATGTGTGTGTGTGTGTGTGTGTGTGTGTGTGTGTGTGTGTGTGTGTGTGTGTGTGTGTGTGTGTGTGTGTGTGTGTGTGTGTGTGTGTGTGTGTGTATGTGTGTGTGTAACCTGAGATAACCTCGGTGATCAAAAAACACTAAAGGGATGGCATTTCAAAACTCTCTCTCTCTCTCTCTCTCTCTCTCTCTCTCTCTCTCTCTCTCTCTCTCCTCCCCTACCCTGCCCCTCTCCTCCTCAGGTCACGGCGAGGCTGGGAATCCTCATTCTCATATTGATCTCTCAGGATTCAGGACCTCTAATTGCATCTGTTCCCGAGTTGGAATCGATTGTACCTCGTGATGAAGAAGATTACGATGTCTTCAAAATAGAGGAAGAACACATTACATAACAAGGAGAGGTGAGCCGCGGAAACACTAATGTATTCTATTGACTACATTTCACATATGTAGAAAAGAAGAAGAAGAAGAAGCTGCATTTCTATCTTGGAAGTCTAAAGAGCAATATAAAAGAAGAGCAAAGTAAGGGTGTTGAGGTTGAAATTTACACCAACTTGGCATCATTGGTAGGTTGTTAACGCAAAATAAGGCTACTTCTTGCTATAAGGTGTGAAAAAAAACCTTAAGAGTGAAAAAATGGAGGAGAAAATAGATATACAGGGAGAGGTAGTACAAAAACGGAGGCAAGGACAAGATGAATATGAGGTTAGAAGGGATAGGAAAGTAGCGAGACAGGGAGGGAGGGAGGGAGGGAGGGAGGGAAGGAGAAAGTTGTAGAAGAGTGAAGAACAACTATTCTGAGTTACCATCAACCAGACTTTTCCATCCAACACCAGGAATAGAACACTAACTTTCTCTCTCTCTCTTTCTCTCTTTTTTTTTATTTGTTTGGATTCTTCTTTGTTATCTCTTCTCTTCTTTCGCTTTTTCTTTTTTTGTTTCTCGCTGTTATTTATATTTTGTCTCCTCTATACTTGCATTTCATTTTAATTGTTTCTCTATATGTAATAAGTAATAAATGTATATGAATTGCTTTGGTTTACAACTCTCTCTCTCTCTCTCTCTCTCTCTCTCTCTCTCTCTCTCTCTCTCTCTCTCTCTCTCTCTCTCACTCTCTTTCTCCTTCCCCCTGTCTCCCTCGGGCATCCCCTCACTCAATAACATAACTTATTTGACAGCAGCATCCCATTTTTCGCCCCCGTGGTCTGCAATTTCCAAAGACAAGGAAGCAATGAAAACAGCAGCGATGTGTCCCACCACGTAGGCATTCACTTGTATAATTGGAAATAGCTTGTCGTAACGCCGTAAACCAAACCAACTAAATAGAACACACCACACTTTATATTGCACTATTTTTTTTTCTACCCTTTCTGTTTCACCAATTTTTCACCCTACACACCCACCCTCTACCTTTCTACTGTGAGTTCTCGTTTACACTCCACACGTCAGACAGACACACACACACACACAGAGACAGACCACCATTTGTCTCTCTCACCACACATACACACACACACATACACACACACCCTCTCTTTTATCTCTCCTATGCAATCCCATCCCTCGCCTTTCCATGCCACTCCTAGGCCGCCCGTACTCGACCTCTACACCTGAATCCTCTATCAACCTACACATGCAAACGTTAAACCCCTGCAAAGCTTCCACTACACAGGGCATCACCACCTCTACACCACCAAGCATCAACATTTCCCTTGTTAAACCTCTGGGCACATGTACTGTAAGCCCTTTATTTCCTACCCCCTCCCCTTCCCCTCTTTACATTACTACTCATCCCCCTTACTTTCTCCCCCTCACCTCCTCCCTTTCTTTCCATCCCGATAACCACAGAGGATAAGGCAGCCTGACCACACCTGCTGGCACCAATTAACGCCAATTAACAGGTGAAGCCATTAATTCGAGTGGAGGGGAGGTACTTCTGCTGCTAATGGTCTTGGGCATAGCGGTGGACACTTCTTGAGGTTGGACTAATGGGTGACTAATGGGTGACTAATGGGTGACCTTAGCGAGGACGTGATGGGGCGAGGACATTGAGGGAAGGTCGGGGTTGTGAAGGAAAGTACTTTGTTAGGGTATTGTTGCTGTTATCATTATTATTATTATATTATCATCATCATTATTTTTAGTAGAGTATTATTATTATTATTATTATTATTATTATTATTATTATTATTATTATTATCATTATTATTGTTATTATTATTATTATTAGTATCTATTCATGCATGTTGCTAATATTTTACAGTGATAGTGTTATGATTAAATAATGTCCTTGTTTTTTCACAACTCAAAATACAAAAAACACGACACAACCAACTGACTGACAACACAAGACACACAGCCATGAAATAGTCAAGGTAACTGTGAATACTATCAAGTCAAGTGATCAATACAGTTTATACCAAAACGACAAGCTACATCTGGTCCTTAGTAAATCTTTGGCAATAGTATCCAAATTTCATCAGTCTAAGAAAGTTTGAAGGACTTGTTGGTAAAATCTATTCCAGGCCAGTCAGTCAGTCAGTAAGTCAGTCACACATGGTTCTGTCTTAACCTTACTGAGAAGCGTTATAAGATTGTTGTTGGTGTAGGGTGGAAGGGAGAGTGAGATGGTGAGATAGAAATTTTTTGGCGTCATTATCAGTATTATGTGTAAGGTTTTAACGAAGTGAGAGTGAGATGGCAAGGTAGAACATTTTTTGGTCGTCACAATGATTCAGTACTGTTTAACGAAGGGCATTGTGAGGGCTCGTCTCATGAAGCCATTTCTTTGCCGCAATTAACCATCCAATTTCCACAGCAGCTCCTAATTTTATCTTTTTATCCAATGTTTAGAAAATAAAACTCGTATGGTCAACAACATCGACCCAACGAGTCACGATATTGAGGCAAGGGGAAGGGGAACGGAAAGGGGAAGGGAAAGGGGAAGGGGAAGGGGAAGGGGAAGAGATGAGGAAGGGATAGAGGAAGGAAGTTTAGAAGGGGCGAGGCTGGCTGGTTAGAGTGGAAATGGAAGGGAAAAAAAAAGGGAGAGAGAGAGAGAGAGAGAGAGAGAGAGAGAGAGAGAGAGAGAGAGAGAGAGAGAGAGAGAGAGAGAGAGAGAGAGAGAGAGAGAGAGAGAGAGAGAGAGAGAGAGAGAGAGAGAGGAGAGAGAGAGAGAGAGAGAGAGAGAGAGAGAGAGAGGAGAGAGAGAGAGAGAGAGAGAGAGAGAGAGAGATGGGGGGAAATAAGAACATACCAAAGGAGGAGAAAAACAATGTATAGGAAAGAAACTAAAAACAAAAAAAGTCAAGAAAACCCAAAAGAGAGTGAATGATGCAAACAGGAACGAAGGAAAGAGGAAAAAAAAATACGAAAGAGGAATTACATGGTAGCTGGAAGGCCATGGAAGGAAAAAAAGAAAAATAAGAATAAGAACATAGGATGGGAATAGGAAGGTGAAAGGAAGACTGGAGGAAGAAAAGGAAGGAAAGAGTGTGGGAGAGGAGGGTGTAATGGGACCGGGAATCAGTGAAGAGAGAAAGTAGTACGTAGAAGGAGAGTCACGGGGCAGGGAGAGGAGTAGAGAGGACAGGACAAAGGCTACGACATGGAGGAGGAGGAGGAGGAGGAGGAGGAGGAGGAGGAGGAGGAGGAGGAGGAGGAGGAGGAGGAGGAGGAGGGAAGGAAGGAAGGAAGAGCAGTGGCCAAGGAAGGTGTGGAAAGGCAGGAGAAAAAAAGTGCACGGATCAAGAAAAAAGAGAGAGAGAGAGAGAGAGAGAGAGAGAGAGAGAGAGAGAGAGAGAGAGAGAGAGAGAGAGAGAGAGAGAGAGAGAGAGAGAGAGAGGAGAGAGAGAGAGAGAGAGAGAGAGAGAGAGAGAGAGAGAGATATGGGGGGGAGGGGGGGGACGTGCGGTTGGGTCTCAGTCTGTTGCCAGCCGCTATACCTATCGGTCCCAGTTACACACACACACACACACACACACACACACACACACACACACACACACACACACACACACACACACACACACACACACACACACACACAACAAGCATAAATGAAACACTATAATCATAAATCAATTTTTTCACGATTCTTCAGTTGGAGTAGAAACATGAACTATTCTAAGCTTGCACTCCCTTCAGTGTTACAAAGACTCTTCAAATCTGTATACACGAATCTGTGCAACATTTGAAGTGGTCAACATAAGTCTCCTCTCTTTGCAACACCATCTCAGCTTTATCTTTAGCTCACGAGTGTCTTAAAATAGTAACACAAGCCTTTATTCTGCATCAACCCTTCATTGGTCGAGTCTCTATTGTTTCCGCCTGTATCTACCTTCTATTGTTGCCTTTGTTAGTGTTGTTCCCTTCATTCTTGTGCCTACGACTTATAATATTCATAATTTACATATTTTGACTATATTCTTATGTAACTGTAATTTTTAGTTAATGTATCTATGTTACCCACTCATGTAATTAAGCTGTAAAAGTAATCTCATACCATACTTAATTTCAAAAAGGGGTCCATTTTGTCTCGTCTCAAATTTCCGTCATAATTGATTAACTTCAATCTTTACAGCAAGATTAAATTATTTTCCTTAATATGTCGACTAATCATTGGGAGAAGCCTTCACTCCCTCATCCTCGATTGCCTGCACCAGACAGTGAGGCACCACACTCATTTTCCTGATTGCCTTCACACACCAGTGACAACATTCTTTGTACCTATATTTTAGAATCCAAACCTTCAACTTTACACCATGGAACCTTACTCTGCCCTGCCCTGCCACGCACACAACCTGTTTTCTTTCCTAATGCTCATGTACGTCCTTGCTAAGTACATATCCTTTGAGTATTCTGCTGCGTTAAGGTGACAATATTTTTAGACGTTGATCAAGTTTAAGGTGAGCAGCGCTAGCAAGGGTGACTCAGTACGCTTGACTTTGCTTTCTATTCTAAAACCTAAAATTTATGATCGATTTCTACTTTTTGTTGTGGTGTTATACAATGGACGTAACTTCTGTTTCTAAATCTCTTCAGGAGCTGGACACAACTTTCTAATAGTGAAGCAAAAATCCACTTTAAGCTACACATTACTGACTCTCTTACATTAATAACAATTCATAACATCCGCTGACCCCATTCACAGCCCCTTGATCTTCCTCAGTACATGTAAAACGTTCCTGTCGTACTGTAAATCTCCACGTAAACATGAATCTGTTGAACAATAATATATCTAGGAATTCTATATCTTCTCATCACACTCCACATTGTAATACTTCTTGTGCTGCTGTTGTCACCCATATTTTTATTCCGAGCTTCACTGTGTCTTGCCTCCATCCTCCTGCCGCTGATAAAAACGTATTACTCTCCTTTGAGCCTCGAAAACATGCACCTCCCGTGAGTACCAGCCATTGTCTTCTTCTCTTTAATGGTATATTCTGAAGTAAACTGTCTTCTTCTATTACTGACTCTACCCTACGAATATGAGACTGATTGAGAGGAGAGGATGAAAAGCTAGAAGAACAATTTTTAGACATACAAAAAATAGTTCCTAAGTTTACCTCAAATGTATCAACAAGACAATGAATACTACTACTACTACTACTACTACTACTACTACTACTACTACTACAATCTGTCACTTGTCACTTGAGTCTGTTGAGTTACCATGGAATCAAAAGCAAAGGAATGGAAGTAAGGTAAGGAGGTGGAGGAGGAGGATCAGAAGGCTTGGTGGAAGGAGAGGTTTGAGCGGCAGGAAGGAGGGCAGGAAGGAGGAAGGAAGGAGGAAGGAAGGAGGAAGGGACAACAGGATTCTCTTGGTTAACTTAATTTTGCGACATGTACCAAAAGTATTGTGGATAAAAGGTTAACACCACTCTCTCTCTCTCTCTCTCTCTCTCTCTCTCTCTCTCTCTCTCTCTCTCTCTCTCTCTCTCTCTCTCTCTCTCTCTCTCTCGCTGGCTGGCGTTTTTATTTTGATATTAAAGAAAGAAAAAAAAGCGTCACTAGAATGGCTACACTTTGTATCTGCCAGAAGAAGAAAAAAAAATCTTTATAATAAAAGTAAAACGATGCTGTATAATTTAAGCTTTCCCTTCCCTCCCATCCCCTAAAAAAAGAAATAATCTATGCCGTAAAAGTTAAATTCCTGTGAAATTATATATTACCCGTCCATTAAAATTTTTGTGAAGGTAGAACAAGAGAGGGTTTTTTTTTTCTTGTTAGTTAGCCAAAGAGGGAAAGAGGAGAAGAGGAAAAGAGGGAAGGAGAGAAATGGAGGAAGGAGGGAAATGAGGGAAGTAGGGAAGGAGGGAAGGAGGGAAGGAGGACGCAAGGATGGAGGGGAAGAAACAGCAGGCTAATGAGAGTGAGTGAGCGAGTGATGAACGTAGATGGATGGGGCGGGAACAGCAGGTGGTGGTGGTGGTGGTGGTGGTGGTGGTGGTGGTGGTGGTGGTGGTGGTGGTGGTGGTGGTGGTGGTGGAAGGAGGATAAAAGGATAGAAGGACAAGGAAATAAGAGACATAAGGAGAGAAAGAAGAAGAAGAACAAAAAGAAGAAGTAGAAAAATAAGTTATTGTTGTCTATAATGAAACTTTATCTCAATCATATAAACCTTAGCTCATAAATGTTCTCAAGTCCTACTACCATCAATCACACTTCAAGTAGTCCATACATGTTCTAAATTAGTCTTTGAAAGGTAATATCAAGCGTTTCCTTTTCTTTAAATCTAGGTAGACAGTCCACCCAACTCTCTCTCTCTCTCTCTCTCTCTCTCTCTCTCTCTCTCTCTCTCTCTCTCTCTCTCTCTCTCTCTCTCTCTCTCTCTCTCTCTCTTTGTGTCTGTGTCTTGTATGGCATCCACCACTGAGGTAGAGAAGCTCGTTAACACAATGCATGATGATCCTTCCCTTAACACAAACTGCATTGCCGATATTACACGATCTCCCTTGAGGAACAAAGACTATCTTATCTCTTCCTAATAATTTTCTCCAACCTCACAGACTTCTGAAAAAAGGGAAACTTAGCCCTTTCTTTATCTTCTATGGAACATGATCTGAGAAAATTTTACACTCCATCAGGCTCTCTATCACCTCCATCCAGTTTCAGTTTCCAGCAATTAATTTTCATGAACCAAAAAAAGTATCAATTTTATATAGACTTCCTTTCTATTTCTATCTAGTTTTACAGTCATTCCCGCCAAGGAGACACTCATGAAACGAGTCACTAGCGTCACTGGCAGGAGTCAAGTCTAACCTGGATGGTCACTCTTTACTAATTATCGTGTTTTACCTGCCGTGCTCAGTCCCAAATTGTTACACGTCATGTGGGTATGTACACACACTTACAATTACTACCAACTGAACTCTCGCAGTGGTGGCGCTATTAGTGACTCGTG
>JAPQNM010000005.1:3697729-3702729 GCA_029783475.1 Metacarcinus magister
AGAGAGAGAGAGAGAGAGAGAGAGAGAGAGAGAGAGAGAGAGAGAGAGAGAGAGAGAGAGAGAGAGAGAGAGAGAGAGAGACCCTGAATCAGTATTGCAACAATTATCAATATCTGTTTGTCAGTCACATGTCTTAACAAATATATTCCACTCAGTAATGCTAGCAAGTATGTGCACGCGCGACTGTGTGTGTGTGTGTGTGTGTGTGTGTGTGTGTGTGTGTGTGTGTGTGTGTGTGTGTGTGTGTGTTGTTCCTTACATGAATGTCTCCCAAAGAGGATTAAAACCACCACTGAGGTTTGGTTGGAGTTCACAATTCACGACTAAAACACTTCAAACACACACACACACACACACACACACACACACACACACACACACACACACACACATACACATACACATACACACACACACACACACACACACACACACACACACACACACACACACACAGTCCCCTTTCCCTTCCTTCGTTGGATCCTCTCGTTTGTTGCACTCATTTATTTATCATTTTGTCGGATTGTGAAGATTGCATGCTAAATGTTATAAATAATTGAAAGAAAGATGAGTATGTCTCTCTCTCTCTCTCTCTCTCTCTCTCTCTCTCTCTCTCTCTCTCTCTCTCTCTCTCTCTCTCTCTCTCTCTCTCTCTCTCTCTCTCTCGGTACTTCCCCATCTCGCTGCTTATATTCAACACGTTATCAGTTCCACTACCACCTCGCCACCACACTCGCCTCCCTATCACCACCTCTCTTCCCTCCATTTACTCATGCTATCTCTCACCATGTTCCTCCTCTTCCTCCTTCTTTTCCTTTTCCTTTCCTTGCCTTCCATCTAATTTTATTCCTCTCCTTACTTTCTTCTTTCCTCACATCCATCTTAGTTTAGAATTCTTTTCACCTCAGTCCTAGTCTTTCTTTTCCTTTTTTATATATCTGTGTTATTATTTCCGTTTTTTTTTATCCTTCCTTCTCTTGGTTCTCTGTCTCTATTCATATACTATAAAAGGCTAAGAGTGACAGGTGAGGTAAATATTGATTTGAATATAATTGTTAGCAAGTTACTGTACAAAGGTTCATAATCAAGATGAAGTTGAAACATGTATGTATATGTTTCAACTTTTCGACAACATGTGATACAAGTATAAGTGTGTGACGGGTGTGCAATATTGGCAGCGTCTCGATGAACTTATACTTCATTTAAGGCAAGTAAGTTTTATGCCGTTACGAGACATGGCATTCTTTTACCGATAATTAAGTGAAATATATTCCAACGCAGAATACTGACAGCATTTTAATAGTTTGCTCGAAGAGACGACAAGTTAATGGTGGAAATTAGGTGGAATAAATGTCAAGGGTTTCTCTTTCTAATAGTTTTCGGTCAACTTGCAGCACATTCAACCAGACGCGACGCAGTGGTGATGTTGTCGATGCTGAGGAACAAACAAGATTGATGCTACGTAACGAGCTCTCTCCTGAAACTTCCCCCGAGTCAACTAGGGTGGAAAGAGAGTTATTTGCGTGGGTATTACAAAGGTATACTGTGACCACTTTGAACATAACATTGGCCTTGTAAGTATATTAAAGCCTCCTGAATGCTGTTGATACTGAAGCTAGATGTGTTCAGTAGTGTATATCTGAAGTGAGAGTGTATCTAACTGACTGATACGACTGATAACGAAACAATGTTTCCTGTGAGGCCGATGTGTTCCCTAATAACTTGGTTTTTATACTTTTAGAAAATATTATGAAATGAAACGTAATAAACAATCAAGGTTGTTTGAACGGAGAACTGTCACGAAAGTTATTGGAAATGAAGGTCACACACACACACACACACACACACACACACACACACACACACACACACACACACACACACACACACACACACACACACACACTTGAAACACAAGACAATACCATAAAAAAAAGGTGCAAATACCATCACTTATAACAAGACGAAGAGACGAATCCTGCCATATAAATTTTCCAAAAAATGTCGAAGGAAAAACGGAGACCTTAACGTCACCTATGAAGAATCACGTACATTGTTGTGATGCTTTTGTTTTAGGCTCGTTTGTCCTGAGGTGTCGGGCGCACCGCTACCCAAGCTTCCCTTCTCATCTTGTCTTCACAATTACGTAGTAGGAGGGAAAATAATGATCAAAGTTTCCAGTTTGAAATCACTCTAAGGGTTCACGTTTTCGAGAAGGGAAGATAACATGGATATAGGGAAGGGAAAGGGGGGAAGGAGAGCATTAGAGAAGAGGGAAGGGAGGGGAAGGCGTATGGGTTAAAGGAGATTGAAAGTGGAGGGAAGGAAGTGGTAGTAATGGAGGAAAGGGGATTGATAGAGGGGAGACGTAGATAGGAACAGTGGAAGAGGGAGAAGAGAAGAAAGGAAGGCAGTGAGTGAAGGCAAGAAAATTTTAAAGTGTTAGAATATAAGTAAAAAATAATTGAAAAACAGTGATCTTGTCTTTCCCAGTGAAAATACATTAACATATTGCAGGTGACAGAGGAAGGTGAAGAGGGGAGATGTAAGAGACAACATGGGTCTGGAAGATTAAAAGGAGACAGGAAAGAGGTGGGTCGAAACCAAAGGAAATTAAGAAGAAAAAAAGTGAAGTCTGTCTTGTATTAACACAACTCGGTAGATTAATGCCCCTCTCTCTCTCTCTCTCTCTCTCTCTCTCTCTCTCTCTCTCTCTCTCTCTCTCTCTCTCTCTCTCTCTCTCTCTCTCTCTCTCTCTCTCTCTCTCTCTCGCACCAGTTAATCTCTGCTAAAGCTTCCTCCCCACCCAGCCACACCCAGTCACCCTTCCCCCTCCCTCCCTCTCGCTTCCTCTCATCGCCACTAAAATCTCAGTAACTGTATTTTTCCCTCAAAGCAAACCAAAGAGTGAGGCGACGCAGGGAAGCGCACAACGCTCACTTTGAAGTATTTGTTTTTGTAATAGATTTTGTAATATTTTCAGGATCTAGACTTCACTCGGACATGGAGATATTTTTGTACTTTATTTCTTCTTCTCATGAATGTTAAGAGTGCGTGTGTGAGTGTGTGTTTGGTGGTGTGTGTGGGGGAGGATCCAAGAAGAGTGTGTGTGTGTGTGTTTGGTGGTATGTGTGGGAGAGGATCCAAGAAGAGTGTGTGTGTGTGTGTGTGTGTGTTTGGTGGTGTGTGGAGAGGATCCGAGAAGAGTGTGTGAGGAAAGTGAGGTTAGTCACGTAAGTTAGTTTCTGAGGAAACTTTGTGTAACGAAGGACGACGGTGACGCGTGCTTGAGTGTTAAGAGTGAAGGCCTGTGTGTGTGTGTGTGTGTGTGTGTGTGTGTGTGTGTGTGTGTGTGTGTGTGTGTGTGTTTGTGTGTGTGTGTTGCGTTCAATCGAGGCAATCATGGCATAAGTCTGTTGTTGTGTTAGGAACATGTATGTGTTTAAGATCTAAAACATGGCCTACACACACACACACACACACACACACACACACACACACACACACACACACACACACACACACACACTTGGTGGGCATCACTGGGCGCCTCAGTGAGACATTGCCTGCAGCGCCGCCTCTGGACATGCAAGCGTTGGCGAGCAGCAAATTTTGTACAGAAAACTTTTGATAAAATTTGCATCACTGATAAACAGAACCTGCTGGAGGACCCCGCCTGCTGCCGCCCGTCACCCTTGCACCCTCGCACCGTGGCAGCCTCGGACAATGCAGTTTAGTGCCAGTGTCTGGAGACGCAAGGGATAGCTAACAGTATTACGAACTGAGGCTCCAAGCGGCGTTGAAATCTTAGAGGGTTAGCAGGCGGCGGCGGCGGCGGTGGCGTGCCGGTCACGACTCGCTTACCTCAACGCTGCTTTCCTCTCAACTCTTTGTTTCCGATCGATTATGTGCTCTTTCCCCAGTGTGCTGTTATTGTTGTTTAGTCTTATTTCTTTTTAAGAGTTTTCTAAAGAAGTTGTTCTCTTCAGTGTTTGTAACTTTCTCTGGTTGATTCTTTTGTCCCTCTAGTGACTATCTATTCATGCAAAGTTTCAAAGTGGCGTTGTCCATCACCTGGAGCAGGTCCTTTTTCCAGTCCACGAAGGTCCCCGCGTGGGGACCCAGCACTCACAAGACACAGCCACCTACGACCACTGGAGTCCAGCCGACGCGCCCTCCCTCCACGGCTGTCTTTGGGAGACTAAAAAAAGCTGCCACGGTGACTGTCTCGGGTCTCAGGTGGTGGCGGGAGGTCATGGTGGCCAGCCAGCAGGGCTGCACGCCAACACGAACCCTACTAACCACAGCATTACACCAAACAGAACAAAGCACACGTGATGCTAGGAACACAGTGAATAAAATGTTTCAATAGGGAAAGCTTTGGCGGGAAATGTATCCGTGAATAAGACACCTGCGCGCAACAAGTGTTCGTCGTACCTCCGGCAGCGCGAGTCCCCGTCGCCGCCACCACCACCAGCCAATCAATGGCGGCTGCTGCTGCCCACCTGTAACATTACCTTCGCTCCCCGGTGGTCACGGTGCTCCGCCACCACCACGTTCACCTCATTGTTCCTGGAACATTCTCTCTTTACACGTGGTCCTAACAGGCAGGGCTAAGCGGGGCCGTCATCCTGGCTAAGTGATTATCGTCGGAAAACCTTCAGTTTTTAGACAATTATGTTCTGATCCAGCTTCAGTAACTCAAATGTTCACCTGCCCTCATTAAACAATGAATTATTTTATAAAATATTCCACGCAAACATCAGGTTACCTTTGCTATTATTAGTTTTCGTTTTCGGGAAGACGTTACCTTCATATAAAAAGTGATTCATCAGTAACATTCCAGCACAGTGAGCGAGGCGGCACACACAAAGCTATACATATAAGTGGTGGTGGCATGGAAATCCATCGCTGGATAAAGGGGCTCTAGCTGGGCGGCAGCCGACCATCAAATTCAAGCTCACCTGCCTTCATGCCATTCCTTGTACCTATTTCAAAAA
>JAPQNM010000005.1:3707729-3730229 GCA_029783475.1 Metacarcinus magister
CATTTTTCATCTTCTCTGCCATGTATCTCTCCCTCTGCGGTCTCAAGTTATGTATTTTTTTGGGGTGTGTGTGTGTGTGTGTGTGTCTGCTCTCCGGTCTTTCTCTTTCTTTATCTTATTTTTTCCTTCTCTCTCTCTCTCTCTCTCTCTCTCTCTCTCTCTCTCTCTCTCTCTCTCTCTCTCTCTCTCTCTCTCTCTCTCTCTCTCTCTTTCTTTCTTTCATTACTCAGTAGAGAGAACTTGTTTAATGGTTATTGATACAAATATTATCAATATCATCACAATTATCAATGTTATCATCATGATTGTTACTATTATTATCATTATTACATTGTTATTATTTTCATCGTTGTTGCTTGTTTTTATTATCTATGTTTTCTTATTGTTGCCGATTTTGCTTATTTTATTACTAGGATAGACAGCTCCAATATCTTTTTCTTTTTTCTTTCAGCACATGATTCATGATAAAATGGTCCAATTGTCCAAACATTCCGACACCTTAATTTTTTCCAACAGACAGTGACAGCAGACAACACTAATACTTTTGATTGTAACACTGTATTTGAAAGTGTTCCTGTATGCAAATCAACACATTTTTCGCATCGTAGTTCCCTTTATATATAAATAAACGAAGATTATGTGCTTGAAGTTCTATATAGTTAGGCAGAGTGTGTGTTTTCCAGGGCGATTCCAAACAGGTAGGTTACGTAACACATTGATTGGTATTGACAGTGTGCATCTACTCTATACATCTATATTTTAATACGTAATATGCGTTTCGGAATGTCTTTCTATTTATAGCAACAGGACTTGTGTGTTGAGTAATGTGTTTCAATACGTGAAGGTAAGGTAAAAAAAGAGATTATGTGTTTCAATACGTCAAGGTAAGGAGAGGGATGGGCTGTCTCCCTCCAAACTCAATCAAAGAGGCTGAGTTTATCACCGTAATTCTTTATACACACAATAAACAAGATAAATGTGTTCTTCATAGTATATAGAAGATCAATCCATAATCAAGATGGCAAGTGCGTTGACTATCTTAGCCGTGGACAAGTTATAAAGTGAAGAAGGTGTATGCAGTGCGTGACTCGTGTCCCAACAGGAAGGTAACTCGGTCAATATTTACTTGGACTCCGCTCAGCCGCGTTACCTGTCCCGCAGTCGTGTCCTAAACCCAATTAGCGTGCGGGACTTGTCTGCGATCATCGGATGGGTGGATAGAGATAATTGATGGATAGATAGATAGATAGATAGATAAATAAATGGATAGATAGATAGATAGATAAATAAATGGATAGATAGATAGATAAGTAGATAATTACATATTGATATAGATACCCTCCCTGATATCCTGGACACACACACAAACTCACACTTATCATGGCAATATGGACACTTTTTTTTTATCTTCTCTACATAATTTGTTACGTAAATACAAAACAGTAAGTAAAAACAAAATCAATAGATACATATATGAATTTATAGATCAATAAACAAATAAACTAACCACATGAAATTATGCAACTAAAATCTCTTCTAAAATTCCGTGTTTAGCAGAAAGAAAAATATAAGAAAAAAAGTTGCCCACTACTTTAAAAGCAAAATAAAACGATAAATACATATTGACCTAAACGAGACTATTACAAATGCCAGAAAAGTCCATAATCAGCTACACACAGACACACACACACACACACAGAGACACACAGACAGCTTCAAGAGCCGTCAACAGATCGATGTGTACAATAAAACCAATGCAAACAGGAATGCAAAAAACAAGTGAATACATCAGAGTGAGTGAGCAGCTTCAAACACGGTAACACTAGATCGATAACACACGATCAATCAACCAATACTAAGTTAATAACAAGATATATATAAGTCACCACCAGAATAAACACTGATAAAAAAAACCTAGTCAAATATACGGATAATAATGATAAAAAAAAACACTTAATGAAAAAAAAAAATCATATAACAAATCCATAACATATAGAAAACCTTGCGAGGGTCCCAACACACACACGCACACACACACACACACACACACACACACACACACACACACACACACACACACACACACAAACATATATGTATCCAAACACTCAGAGACACTTCATATCCACCCCATCTTCATGTGTCAATAACCAGAGGCCCTCCACCCCATATGCTCCCCTTTCACAACCCCTCACAACCCCTCACAACCCCTCTCACAACCCCTCACAACCCCTCTCACAACCCCTCACAACCCCACTCTCAACCCCACTCTCAACCTCCACCACCAACCCCGTCCTCAAGTATGATCAATAACGGAGATCAATTGGATTATTCATGACGCCTCAGATAAATATAGTCAGCCTGATGATGAAATGCCATGCGCGGAACGTGAAGGGAGGGAGGTGAAGGGAGGGAGTGGAAGGAAGGCAAGGATGTGGGTAGGAAGGGAGGTGAAGGGAGGGAGAGGCAGGAAGGCAAGGATGTAGGTAAGGAGGGAGGGTTAAAGGATGTTAGGAGAGGGAGTGGAAGGAAGGCAAGGATGTAGGTAAGGGAGGAATGGTTTAAGAATATAAGGGACAAATAAAGTGTAGCGTATGAGGAGTGAGAGAGAAGAGATAAGGGAGTGTAGGTATATAAGGTAGAGAGTGTATTAGGAAGAGTGACAAAGAACAGGTGGTGGTAATAGGGGGAAAGGTGTGTGCAGGTGTACTTCAAGGTGTGTTACGTGATGTTGAGACGAGTTCCAGGAAAATATTAGAGGATGCCAGGGCGGGTAGGGGAGGTGCAAAAAATACATGTGGTGGAGGTGAGTGAGGTGTAGTAGTGAGGTGACTTATTCCTCCCACTCATCGACACACAGAACTCGAGGTAAACAGGTGGAACAAACGATGAAGTGATGAAGTGATGTCAACAACTTTGAGGCGGCGGGCGTCGGGCGGCGAGGGGAAGGAAGTTGTGCTGTCAGTGAAGTGATAATGGTGACGAGTGATGATACACAATGATGATGATGATGATGATGATGATGATGATGATGATGATGATGATGATGATGATGATGATGATGAGGATGGACACGACACATGGTAGTTATAAAAGTGATGTTTGACGATAATAACAATGATGATAGTTATAATGATGATAGAGATAATGATAATAATAAGGATAACAATAACAATCGTAATGCTCAGTAATAGTAACAAAAATAGGAAGGAGAACAAGAATAATCTATATATATATTACATCTTTATGTCACGGGGTCTCAACATTTTCACTGCAATACAACTGATTTTTATTTCTCTGTCTGTCTACCCATATATATGTTTTCTCTCTCTCTCTCATAAATACGTAAATACACAGTAAAAAAAAAATGATAAGATAGTATCAAAACAGAAAACACAAGTTTGACTCACTCAAATAAAAATACAATTTGGCAAGACACACACACACACACACACACACACACACACACACACACACACACACACACACACACACACACACACACTTACATAAAACCGTTAGTAAATCTTTTTTAATTCGACTGGATGAAGGTTACATACTTATAGCACTAAGTAATAGAAAATCCTTAAAACATATTAAAAAACAAGACTCATACATTGAAAAAATATAGTTGAGGAGTTACGTCACTTCCAACGCTTTACAACTATGTCTCGTTTCACCTTGTTAAATTAGTGTCTTGAGAGAAACAACTCAACACCACGTGAATTCCTCGATAAAAAGATCAGAAACGATATATATTTTGTATGTATAAAACAGAAACAATATATTAAGAAAAAAAACTAGAAACGCAAAATAGAAACTACATATTAAGAAAAAGATAAAAAATGATACATATGTAAAAAGATTAACAACAATATATATAAAAAAAAAGATTACAAACAATATATTAAAAAAAAATACATAAAACGATATATAAGCCCACCATTACACCAAAACTACGACGCCATCACATCTGCAGCTGGTAATAATAGTTGTTTTGCATCCACATCAGTGTTTCTTACTTCGCCTTCCCTTGACCCCACATCCCACTCTCTTTTTCTGTCTCTCTCTTCTTTTTCCTTTTCTCTCTTTCGAACACTCCATATTCCATATTATGCAGTATTTACAAGTAATTGAGAGAGAGAGAGAGAGAGAGAGAGAGAGAGAGAGAGAGAGAGAGAGAGAGAGAGAGAGAGAGAGAGAGAGAGAGAGAGAGAGAGAGAGAGAGAGAGAGAGAGAGAGAGAGAGAGAGACAAGATCAAGGGCGGGCAGTGGTCTTCAGTGAGGTACAAATGACCATCATGCAAATTAGGAGACACAAGCTAATCAGGTATACGCAGCTAATTAGCAGGAAACTAAATGAGCCTGTAATCTGTTGAGTGTGTGAAGGTTGGTGTTCAGTGTTGTGACGCCGCGGCCTGCGTCACGAGGCTCTCATGGCTAGGCGGTTCATATACTAACCCACAACATTGAAAAATTTGATTAAATTACAAAAATAATTAAATATGCAAAATTTGTACACACACACGCACGCACACACACACATACACATACATACACACACGCACGCACGCACGCACGCACGCACACGCACGCACACACACGCACACACGCGCACGCACACACACACACACACACACACACACACACACACACACTCTCACACAAACACACACGGGCGCGCGCACGCACGAACGCACTATGCACTTAGGCATGCATGTATATATATATATATATATATATATATATATATATATATATATATATATATATATATATATATGCATATGTTTGTTTATCTATGAAAATACTAGGGAACTGCAACATTGATTAAACTTGCATGTTACACAATTTCTAGCAAAATGTAGCATTTGTGAAGTTCTATATATTAACAGGATTTTAAAAAGTTCTGAGACGTCAAAATCTTTGCCATACATAAATATGGCGTTCTTCTATCCACTAAACAGGGACAAACTTCTTAGCAATGTAGGTAAACAGTTCTTTGTCTCAGGAGGAAAGACTGAACTTCCCTGAGCAAAAAAACTAACGAGTGTATCACAAAACCTACAAGAGTTCTAATGATGAGATTACAAAATGACATACACGATCCACATCAAGCTAGGACTTAGTCAGGAAGGTAAACATTATCACCAATACTATTTACAACACGTCTTGAGGAGTACTTTAAAAACTCACCCATTAAGATGCAGCTTTTGAAGAGTACATTATCCAAAACTTGGAATCCTGATACGATTCACAACAGGTGGAATGACGTCAAATGTGATAATCTTAAAGTTAGACTGAAAATAGAGAACTAAATCTAAAATAATACACAAAACAAAGTCGTATAAACAAGGAAAGAAAAATTTTCGAATAGGTTGAAACAAGTAATTACTATATGGAAAAAAAAAAAAAAAAAAAAAACACTGACACTATATATAGAACATGAAAAAAACAACGATACCAGAATAAATATTACTAAAAAATATATATATGTAAAAGGGAAAACTTAGCAAATAAATTCCTATAAATTATTGAATTAAGACAAAAGAAAACGTGGACATAGAACACGTGATTATAAGAACAGAGAGAATAGAAAACAAATTGAAATAGTAACCATGCAGAGGACGACCAAAATAGAGGTGAAGAAATACGATTAAAAGAACCAGACTGAGGCCAGCACAGAGACATAATTCACGAAGGTTGGGGAGGCTTGGTGCAGCAGTGGGCTCTCTCTCTCTCTCTCTTTTTTTTTATCTCTCTCTCTCTCTCTCTCTCTCTCTCTCTCTCTCTCTCTCTCTCTCTCTCTCTCTCTCTCTCTCTCTCTCTCTCTCTCTCTGTCTTTCTTAATCTATCTTTTTATACCTATCTATTCATCTCTACCTTTTTCCCTGTTCTAAAAAAATAAAACTGATATTCGGGTTAGAATGCTAAAAAAAAACCGAGTCGTTCTGATCTTTAACCTATTTTTTATTTCTTTTCCCTTTCCTGTCATACCATTCCAGCAAACTTGGCACACCTTGTTTACCTAGTGTGGCGTCACAAAATGGTGTGGAAATACTTACTTATAATAATGCTCATGAATCAAGCGACTAAGATCGATGTGCAACTCTAATATCATGTCATAAACGTCCTAAGTAGTATACACTTATGTCCAAGTCCCTCTTCAACGCAGCTCATTTTCCCTTGCATGACAATAAACCATGTAATTTCTCGCATTCTTGTCTTTCCCCCTCCTCCTCCTCCTCCTCCTCCTCCTCCTCCTCCTCCTCCTCCTCCTCTCCTCGTCTTCTCCTCTGTTTTCTTTTTATTTCTTCTCCTTTGCCACTGTAACTAACCTCATATCCTTCAGTATCCATGCGTTTTAAAATGGTTCGTATGTTCCCAAAACACATATTGCAGAGCTAGTTAGGTTAAGATATAATTAATTACTCCATGTGTGTTGTCGTGGTTAATGTCCTCTAATCCTCAACATCATCTACTTTTCCTTCTTTTTTATTTCCTACTTCACCTCGCTTACCTTTTAACCTTTTACTTTTATCTTATCTGAGACCCAAACACACACACAATACAATAAAAAAATTTACGTAAGAAACAAAACTAAATAAAAAAAATCTTGCACTCTTTCAACCATACTTTTATCTTATCTCCAAAACACACACACACAAAAAAAAATAAAAAGACTTGAAATATAATTACAAAAAAACACCAACTTTTATTAAAAAAAACAACAACCAGTAAACCACCCAAACAAAATACAAACAAAAACAAGAAGAAAAAAACAACTCTGAATAGTTATGATGTGAAATAAGAACAAAGAGGTGAAAAAAGCATTATAGAAAAAACCCAAGCGAGCGAGAAAAGAGGTGATGCTGAAGACACGGGAAGGAGAGAGAAGCGAGTGTGTGATAAGAAGATAAAGCGACGCAGCGAAGTTAGATGCAATCGAGACAGGTTCTTCCTCTTCCTTGGAGCCTCGATTCACTTGCATGTTTTATAGCAAGGTGAGCAAGGGAGGGAAGGGAGGAGGAAGAGGAAGAGGAAGAGGAAGAGGAGGAGGAGGAGGAGGAGGAGGAGGAGGAGGAGGAGGAAAAGGAGGAGGAGGAGGAAAAGGAGGAGGAAGAGGAGGAGAAGGAGGAAGTGGAGAAACAAAGAAAAGGAATGAAGAAATGAAGACAGGAAAGGAAGGAAGGAAAATAGGGATAGGAAAGGAAAAAAAGGCTCAAGTGAGGTAGGAAAATGGTCAATAAGTGAAAATGTTTAGTTCTCAAATACAAACACAGTATCAGTTAAATAAAGCAGAATTTCATTGCAAGGACTGAAAAAAGTAAAGTTTTCTCCATCATTGAATTAGTTCATTATATGTATAAAATAATTATTATCCCTTTTCCTTATCTCATTCTCTCCACAAAGTTGCTACACCTGCTTTGCCTTGAGATCACACCTGCACCACTTTGAAGCCACACCTGTAGTAGCATAAGAAAACTTGAGTCACACTAGCACCACACCTCCACATCTCCACCAGGTTGTAGCCACTCTTCCACCGCCGTCACACAATCCCTACATCAACGTTATCAATTACAACCTACTGATATAATCTTTTCCTATCGACACTTCCCTCCACACACCGCCTCCCAGCCCTATACAAGCCTCGGGGTGTCAGTCAACCTGTTCCAGCCACGAGCCTTGTGGGTGTCCCTTTGGTCCCTTCCAGTCAAGGTTGCTTTCCACATATATAACTGAGGGGCAGAAACGACTCAATGACAGGTGTCCCAAGTCAATGTTACTGGAGTTAGCGTTCACGGACATTCACGTGGCAGTTGTAATGATTAATAATGATATTCATGATGTATCGTAAATCTATGAGGCCATTTGTTACCATAGGCATCAGCTCGCCTCTTTAGGTTAGTTTATCTATGTGCTGCAGACACAACAAAGATATACAATGAACATGTATATCACAATAGTTCTCCAGCACAGACAAGGACGACAACCAGCACTCCCATTGGGCGAGGCTACAGCACCTCTCACCAACCTATCTGTTCTGACTCTGCCTCACCCAAAACCTTGCTGCCGTGACCTATGCTTCATGGAACGGAAACTTTATATGAAACTTTATATGAAAAAAGAAACTGACCGTGACCAAAGCAATAAACAGATATATAATTACATTAACAAACAAATACATAACTAAATTAATAAATAATTGATAAGTAAATGATAAGTAAATATGGTTGTCAATTAAAACTCCGGAATATAAAACAGGTATAACTACAATCGTGTATGGACACATCAATTTTCGATGCCCTGATGTGAGCTCTTTAAAAAGAGTTGAAGTCGTAAGAAATGAGAGAAACAAATGGAATGCAGTTATGTTCCAAATGTAGTCAATAAAAAGGTTTAAAAAGCGAACCGAAAAGGGATGAAAACCGATCTTGTACAACGGCAGCAACGGAAACCAGATGGAAGTATGCAGTTAACTTGTTGATAAGAAAGAACACTAACCATTACATTAACGAAGGAAGGCAAGAAGTTAAGTAACCTTGTGGCAGACTGTTGGAAATTGAAGATAATCACTTAAAGAATGGAGTTAATAAGAGTCTTTCATGCATTCACACCTGCACCACACTGAAACCACACCTGCACCACCATGGAACCACACCTGCACCACCTTGGGACCACACCTGCGCCACCATGAAACCACACCTGCACCACCTTAGGACCACACTTGCATTGTCGTCAGAGGTACAACACTCCTTGACTCTCCTTCCTTCTGGCTATACCCAGCTCACACCAAGCTTCTCCGATAGCCAGTTACAAGAGATCCGGGTTTTTTCTTTTTATGCCTCCGTGGAGTGGGTGTAAGAGGAGGAGGAGGAGGAGGAAGAAGAAGAGAAGAAGAGGAGGAGAGCAACAACAGCCAAGTGGAGGAGAAGCAGGGAGGGGGAGGGAGCGAACGAGGTCAGGATGGAGAGAAGGGTGTCAACATATGAAAGGAGGTACAAGAGAAAGGTGAGAGGGGTTAGGTGCGAACAGGAGTGGATGAGAAGTGGAGGAAAAGTGAAGGAAAGGAAGGGGAGGAAAGGGAAGGAGAAAGGAGAGAACAGGATGGGAAGGGAAGGAAAGGGAAGGAAAAGAAAAAGGGAAGGGAAGGAAAGGAAAGCAAAGGAAAAGAAAGGGAAGGAAACGGAACGGAATGGAAGGGAAGGGAAGGGAAGAGAATGATAATAGAAGGTGAAGCACTGGTTAATAATAGTGTGCTGGAGAAAAGTTTAGAGGTGGTGGAATTGGAAGCACGGTGACGTAAACAGACAATTAAGGCAATTAATATTTCGAAAAAAGTTAAGGAAAATACCCCACAAGGAAGAGACATTATGTACATACCATTACCACCAAAGAAAACCTTATATATACTTCTCCATTTAATTTTGGCATAACAATTGAAAAAAAAAGTAAAGAACTGAAGCAGAAAGAAAAGTAATGAACTTAAGAAGATGAGGAGGCGGTAGTGAGGGGTGAAAACCTTTATCCAGGTAAGAGCCTTCTAGTGAAAAGTTCCCTCCATTAATTAGCAGGTAACTTGAGGTAAGCCACGTGCTGATTAGAGGCTCCTCTGTCACTCCTTCTGCAGGGCAACCGGCGCCATGGTTCTCTGCGTGACCCCAACCAATCCCTTCCCTGCCACTCAGCCGCGTTCACCCTTCCCCTTTCTTTTCCCCTTCCCTTTCCTTTCCCCTTCCCTTCCCCTGCCACGCCGCCGGGTTAGTGTGTGAAGTGTCAGGCGCACAGAACAAGGGTGTTGCATCACAAATGAGTACAACGGAGTACAAAGGAAGAACAGATATCAACAGGAGGAAAAGGAGGTACCAGAGATGACAGACTGAAAACGGAAACAAGAGAATCAAGGAAAGGTAAATGTAGAGGAGAAAAGACTTATAGGGAGCAAGAGATTTATATTTGAGAACAATTGTGAATTGTAAATATATGGAAGGAAGAAGAACAGATTGAATGGAAGCTGTGAAAATAAGACCAAATCTTCCAAATGCATTAAGGAAGAAGGTCTTAGCTAGAAGGAAACACTTGAACATTACGTAAGGATAGTGTCTGCAATTCTAAGGTGATGACAATGACTATGTGAAAAGCAAGGAAGCTCTTTCAAAGTGTACACATAGTTATGATATGGGAATAGATATAATAAAAATAGAGATACTTGGATTACCAAAATTATTGAGGGAAAGTGATGGCTGTATGATAAATGGATAGATAAAAAAATAACGAGATTAATGGCACGATGTATTTTGTCTCAATTATATCAACGTAATTAAGGTGCAGCCAATCAGTGTAAATGCAATAAAAATATACATTCCAAAAGGCAATGGAGGAAAGGTGAAACGGTTCAACGCTTACGTACATACATAAGACTCAATACAATGTTGCAGTATGAGGTGACAGAGACCTGTGATTCCTATCGTTTGCAAAATTTTAAACTGCAGGAAAATAATGTTACGTGTTCCTGCACACACGAAGCTCCTCATTTTGTCTTTCCACCACTTTCAAAGTTTGATGAA
Organism: Metacarcinus magister; assembly: GCA_029783475.1. NCBI lineage: Eukaryota > Metazoa > Arthropoda > Malacostraca > Decapoda > Cancridae > Metacarcinus > Metacarcinus magister. The sequence continues at coordinate 3,718,298 of JAPQNM010000005.1, forward strand.
AAACAACATTTAGTATACTTGGTGTCAACCAATTATTCAAGAGTTTGTGTACGCAGTGGGCCGATATGTTTTCAAAAACAGGTTATGTTTACTGCTCGCTTGGTGGGTGAGGCGAAGGGTAAGGCTCGGGGACTATGGTATCACAGCTTAACTACAATCTGATCATACACTATTCTTTTGCTGCCATTGTAAAAAGAAATGTAAGAGAGCACTGATCTTTTAATATTATGCGGTATTAACATCAACACTTCACATCGGTGAGCGGCCGACACACGCCCAACGATATGACTGTAATAGTGATGCTGAAACCAGACGGAATCCAGAATTGGAAAGAAAGCAAACACATAATGTAAACCAAGCAAGTTCTCTTCAAAAGTAAAACTTCCAAATAATATATAAAAAAAAAAAAAATAGGATAGGACACACACGGACACAAAAACACAATCAAACACACATAAAAGGAAAATAATATCCAAGACATGAGGGTTCACACGGATCAGAGTCGCCAGTTGGAGTGCAGCAGTGAAGGTGGCAGGCAGACAAGGCACACAAACCATCATATAACATCATTGTAAACTTGATAGATGATGAAGCTTCAATTAATACTCCTTGCACTATTCAGGTGTTATTCATCGTTGTACAGATCACGGCAAGGAACACAGTGTCCAGGTTATATTGATGTGAAGCGGCACAGCCATCTTGGATAAGCTGATACAAAGACAGCCACAGCGTGATGAATAAACTAAAGGCGAGTCCCAGTCTAAATTGCTGATGTACAGAACCGTCAGTCCTGTCCCTGCCACATTGGTGTTAGCGGCACTGTGTCCTGATGTAGCGGTAGCACCGATGTTACTGTAGTGGTAATGTCGATGGGTGACTCTCATCTCTGACGTACTGATGCAAGGCTTAGCACCGTCTCTGCCTCACGATTAGCACAGTCTCTGGTATAGGAGTGAAACAGCAACAACGTCTCTGATAAAACAATAAAGGTGCAGCTAAATGCCCTTCATAAAGCAGAGTACTGTTCATGATGTGCTGATGTCAAGGGGCTGCACCGTTCCTGATGTACTGATGTCAAGGGGCTGCATCGTTCCTGATGTACTGATGTCAAGGGGCTGCATAGTTCCTGATGTACTGATGTCAAGGGGCTGCATAGTTCCTGATGTACTGATGTCAAGGGCTGCACCGTTCCTGATGTACTGATGTCAAGGGGCTGCACCGTTCCTGATGTACTGATGTCAAGGGCTGCACCGTTCCTGATGTACTGATGTCAAGGGGCTGCACCGTTCCTGATGTACTGATGTCAAGGGGCAGCACGGGCCTTAATTTAAAATTTTTTTTATCCTTTACCCATGGCTCAATGAAGGCCTTAGATGGTCGGCCTCCGCCCGTTAGTAGCGCGGGTTAGATTTTTTAAGTGACGCCTCGTTTCATATAAAGAGGCTCATGCTGCCAGCAGAAGCTCCTCGAGCATATAGCTTTGCAGTCCCGTTGAGGATAGTGTTATGGCAGCATGTGGGTGACTTTAGGCCATTCGGCCAAGTGGCCAGCACGTGCCGGGGCTCGAACGCGGGACCCTGAGCTGGTATGCCCGACCGCTAGCCACTAGGTCACCACCATGTCCTTGAGGCACTACTGTACAGGCATCACCGTTCTTAATGTAGTGATGCAGGGACAGCTTGGTGCCTGATGAAGCGGCAACACCTATCCTAAGAACCTGATGTAACAACACATGGTAGATGCACTGCCGCACGAACACCACTGTTCCTGGTGCAGTGCTGCACTTATAGAATAATTTCTGAAGCAGGGCTCACACCATTCATGATTCACTGTTGCAAAAGAAGCACTTGATGCAGTGATGTACGTAACATCACAGTCACTGCCATACAGATGTAAGTACAAAACTATTCCTAGAGTAAAGGTAATACCGTCCCTGGTGCACTGGAGTAGGGCAGCACCGTCCTTGATGAAGAGGCTGCTGTGGCACAACCACTCAGTCGTCGGGGTCAGGAACTTTACCTTCATATCACATGTAAAATTCAGGCCCCCGGCGTTTGAAGGGTGAACAGAGAGAAAGGAGCGCAGTAATCACAGTCCCGTCGTGACACTATCTTCCCTCTCCATTACACCTTCACTCTACTCCGCTCCAGTTAATTCATTTTCAGTATTTCCTTATGAAAAAATGTATGAAAGAAATATTATTCAAATGTGGAAATTGCTGCAAATTCACACGCTTGTAATTGCACATACTCTCACACATACAAAAAGAAAAAACATATACACACACATATACATACACAAAAACACACCCACACACACTTGCAAACATGCCAATACACACACGCACACACACTCACACACACACACACACACACACACACACACACACACACACACACACACACACACACACACATAGACACAGATATAGACACAGACACAGACACAGACACACACACACACACACACACACACACACACACACACACACACACACACACACACACACACACACACACAATTTTAGTTAGTTGTAACTGCTGCTGCTGCTGTTGTCGTCATCGTTGTTGTTGTAATTGTTGTCGTTGTAATTTTTGTTATTGTCATTTTTGTTGCTGTTTTTGCTGGTGCTTTAGTTATTATTGTTGCCGTTGTTGTTGTTGTTGTTGTTGTTGTTGTTGTTGATGTTGATGTTGATGTTGATGTTGATGTTGATGTTGTTGTTGCTGCTGTTGTTGCTGTTGATGTTGCTGTTGATGTTGATGTTGATGTTGATGTTGATGTTGATGTTGATGTTGATGTTGATGTTGTTGTTGTTGTTGTTGTTGTTGTTGTTATTGTTACTGTTGCTGTTATTGTTATTCATGCTGCTGTCACTGTTATTGCTTTATCTTTGTTGTTTTTTCTTCTGTTGTTGTTGTTGTTTTGATGCTGTTGTTCTTGTTGGTGCTGTTGCTGTTGTTGCTGTTGTTATTGTTAATTGTCTTGTTGTTCTTGTTTTTATTCTTGTTGCTGTTGCTGTTGTTACGGTTTTTACTATTGCAGTTCTTGTTTTTGTTTTTGCTGTTGTTGCTGTTGTTGCTACTAACACTGCTGTTGGTGCTGGTTGTTGTTGTAGTTGTTGTTGTTGTTGTTGTGTTGTAGTTGTTGCTGCTGCTGCTCTTGGTGCTGTTATTATTATTGTTGTTATCTTTATATTATTATTATTATTATTATTATTATTATTATTATTATTATTATTGTTATTACTATTATTAACATTATTATTAACATTATTATTATTATTATTATTATTATTATTGTTATTATAATTATTGTTTTTATTATTATTATTATTATTATTATTATTATTATTATTATTATTATTATTATTATTATTAACATTATTAACATTATTATTATTATTATTATCAATAGTAATAGTCGTAGTAGCAATAGTAGTTGCAGTTGTAGTTGTAGTTGTAGTTGTAGTTGTAGTTGGTGGTGGTGGTGATGACATTGGAACAACTGTTGTTATTGTTATTAGTAACGCTATAATTTTTGCACAACTACTACTACTAAAGATGTATTGATAATAACAACCACAAGAAGAAAAAGAACAACAGCGATAATAATAATAATAATAATAATAATAATAATAATAATAATAATAATAATAATAATAATAATAATAATAATAATGAGGGCGTGTGCCTGCAGTAGGTATGTTCGCCTCCATTGTTTAGGTCCGTCGTCAGTAACAGTGAAGTCCTTTGCCCTCAGCTTCACACAGTAATAACCTGCTCTCAGACCACACCGGGGACGAGTGCCTTTGAAGTCTGGACCATGAAAGAAAACAACATTCTCTAAGGGGCAACGATGCTACTGCGCCGCCGTGTTAACCTTTGTTTCGAGTCTGTCTCTATAGGACACCAGAGATATAAAGTACGGAAATCTGTACTGAAAAGAAGGTTTTTCTGTAAAGGTTTCGGGAAGGAACGTAAGAGTGAACTGCCTTAGGAAATAAGTCTAAAAACAGCTACATCACATCATATGCCTGATAACCACAGACAAGATGATAGTGTTATAAAAAATAATTCTACCAAAAGTCAAGATAAAAGCGTGTCTACAAACTTGTTAGTATCACGATGTCTCTCCCAGGAGGTAGTCTCAACAGGGTCATGGAAGAGGAGGGAGGGAGGGAGGAGGACGGTGGGAGGAGGTCGGCTGGAAGGTTTTCTAAGGGCTGGTGAGAGTTCTTCACACACAAAAGACTAGCCGGAGGTGGGCGGAGGTGGCGGAGGAGGAGACGGTGACAGCGGTGGTGATGATTAATATTAAAAATACGACCACCAATGATGACGTTCTGGAAGCATATAGAAGTACCATCAACCTACTTCCTTGACGTTACACTGTACCTGCCTGCCTGCCTCTCTCTCTCTCTCTCTCTCTCTCTCTCTCTCTCTCTCTCTCTCTCTTTCTCTCTCTCTCTCTCTCTCTCTCTCTCTCTCTCTCTCTCTCTCTCTCTCTCTCTCTCTCTCTCTCTCTCTCTCTCTCTTTCTCTTTCTCCAGAGAACGCTCACATTTTAAGGAAAACCTGACCACTTCATGTGATTTTTACAAGTGGACTGCAGTGCCCGTAACGTTAATTAAACAGGACAGATGGAGAAAGAACCTCTCTCTCTCTCTCTCTCTCTCTCTCTCTCTCTCTCTCTCTCTCTCTCTCTCTCTCTCTCTCTCTCTCTCTCTCTCACACACACACACACACACACACTCACACACTCACACACACACACACACACACACACACACACACACACACACACACGCGCGCGCGCGCGCGCGCGATTGGGAAGGTCTCCTTGCCAATACTCAGCTGGTGATAACATGAAGGCCGGAGGCGCCTCGCTCTCCTTTCCTCTGCCGTGATCAGCGATATGTTGAAGTTCTGACAACAAAGGACCTCCCCTTCTCTAGCTCCCACGTCCTTCCTCTGGAGCCCACATTCGAAAGGTCATAAGGCTCCGCACCTCAGGATCGCCGCTCCTTCCATTTGACTCGCATGATAGAAGGGACGTCAAGCGCGAGGAAAAATAAACACGATGGTGACCCAACGGAGGAACGGTGGAGTATGTGCGTAGTAACGAGGTTGTGGGAGCTAGGGAGATAAAGAGTCGCCGACGCACCCTGGCATTTAGCCACAGTCACCATAACCTAACGCATACCTCAGGTTCCCACTGAGTGGCACCTATAAGCTAAAATGGGGACACACGCTATAGCTGCGTGTTGCTGCGGGCGCTCATCTCCCGTCACATCAACCTTTGGGCCTGTGGTGGAAATTAATCCGTTACCCCAGGACACAGGGCCACTGTGACATCCAAGTTTCCACAGTTTACCTTCCCTAGGTTTTACCTAGGTACCCATATATCGACCAACCCTTTTTGGGAGGATGAACAGTTGGGTGAGCTGTGCCCCGACTGCCCTTGTCCGGGATCGAACTCGGGCCAGCGGATTCGTAGTCAGACGTGCTAACCACTGCACAACTGAGGCGCATAAGTAGCCCACTAAAGTTGTATGTCCAATGTACGATTGATGGTGTGCCGGACAAGTTCATGAATCATTTGTCTCGCTGCATTCACTGTTTGTTAACTTCTTCGCATCAACGTAGACATGCTCGACATCCTTCCATCTCTTAAGCACTGCAAGGCCTCCTCAACGCGGCCAGACCACAGTGCTTGGCTTCGTTCCTAGTGTCTGCAAATCTTCCATTGTTGTCTCACTGTGTTGGATGCCGCAGGATGCGGCCACAAGTGGTGCGGCAGTTTGCAGAGCCTTAAGGCAAGACAAAGGACTTGACTGGAGCTATCTGAACGGGGATTTAAGGCCTAAAATATTAAGAGCCTTAAAGGAGAGAATCGGCGCAGTAGGCCGTGTGAGTGCTTCAGGCGCGGCGATGAGTGCGGCGCCTTCCACTGATGAAGACACGATATACCAAGCTGCTACCACCACACTCCTCTGTCTCACCACCACACTCCTCTGCCTCACCACCACACTCCTCTGCCTCACCACCACACTCTGTCTCACCACCACACTCACCTGTCTCACCACCACACTCCACTGTCACCACCACACTCCACTGTCACCACCACACTCCACGATCTCACCACCACACTCACTTGTCTCACCACCACACTGACCTCACCACCACACTCCACCATCTCACTACCACACATCACCATCCCAGCACCTCACCATTACTGACATGACACCATAACTACCTCACCACCATAACACCATCACTCTTCACCATCATTCCGTCTTCATACTTAATCACCATCACACGACATACAAACTGCATCCTCTTACACAGTTACTGAGAGACAATGAAAATCAGCCGTGCTAATAATATTTGTTTAGACATATAATAAAAGATAGAGAAAGAGAGAGAGAGAGAGAGAGAGAGAGAGAGAGAGAGAGAGAGAGAGAGAGAGAGAGAGAGAGAGAGAGAGAGAGAGACAAAAAAAAATTGCATTCGAAGGTTATAATCTAAGAAAACAAGAACTGCTTCATTGCTAAGTACTGTCCATTTCTTAAAACATTCGTGAAACCACACACTGTTAATCTCCTGTTCAGTGTGTTGGAGTTAATTCATTTGATTCGTCAGGTTGTATAAGTCAAAGTCATCTTCCTACTCGATCCTCAATGCCGCCACTCACTCACCCTACAGTAGTCATGACACTTTCTGAACCTTAACTGTGCCACCTTCTTGTCACATCCGAAAAAAAATGAAAATGGAAACGAAAAAGTGTAGTTGAGTCATCTTCACTTCCTTGCATTACAAAATTGTGGCACTTTTTTTTCTTCGGGTTTATTATATTAATGATCAATTCGAGAAATACACACCTTCAAGTTAACAGGTTCATATGTATCGTAATTAATTGCAAATGTCAAGGTGGAGACGCGTCAGTCAGCGTGTGCGAGGTGTGGAGGGCTGGCTGCGGCGCGGGTGTCTGTCATCTAATGAGCAAATGGTTCCAACACAACACGGAATGTTTATCAATATCACTATACGACGCCCGACGCGGCCTGTGTACTGGTGTTAATTAAGCGTCTTTGTCTCCTGACGCCGCAAGCAACACCCACCACCACCACCACCACCACCTTCACACTGCACTACACATACCGGCAAAACTAATTACGATGAAATATCTAACATTACAACATCTTTTCAACTCTGTCTTCCTCTCTCCACCACCACAAACACAACGCTTGATTTTCCTCATCCCTGGCAGCACCGTCCTCATGCATCTCTCCCCATCATACATCACACACACCCTAACACGAAGCAAGGGTGAAAAAGGGTGATAAAAACCCACATACCACAAGGCCACGGAAGCCATACAAAAATCAACAGAGACAGGGCAGCCAAAAGGGAGAAACAGGGATGGAGAAAGAGATGAAAAGTCGAGGAACAGAACAAGAGGCGGACGAGAGGGTATATATGGTGTGTGTATATGAATAGCTCTAGGAATCCCTGCGGTGTTTGTTCTCCCTACGTGGTGCAGGCAGTGGTCAGGGGCACTCAGGGTTCTTGGCAACAAATCCGTGCGTGTTGGATCGAGTTTGAAGAGGAGCGGCTGGTGCACGGAGCAAACTCACCGGCTCCTTCCTAACACTGCTCATCCACCTCCACATCCACATCCACATCCGCATCCACATCCACATCCGCATCCACATTAGAGAAGACACATTGGAAGAACAGACGGATAGATGGAGTGAAATATTCGTAATTACCTACTCACTAAACACTCAAATAAATGGTAGTGTGTGTGTGTGTGTGTGTGTGTGTGTGTGTGTGTGTGTGTGGTGTGTGTGTGTGTGTGTGTGTGTGTGTGTGTGTGTGTGTGTGTGTGTGTGTGTGTGTGTGTGTGTGTGTGTGTGTGTGTGTGCATTTGCTCTTTCGTGTCACATTTTGGTTATTCTGATGTGTGTGTGTGTGAGAGAGAGAGAGAGAGAGAGAGAGAGAGAGAGAGAGAGAGAGAGAGAGAGAGAGAGAGAGAGAGAGAGAGAGAGAGAGAGAGAGAGAGAGAGAGAGAGAGAGAGAGAGAGAGAGAATGATGATGAAAAAAAAAACAACGAATAAAATAAAAAATAGCAAACAAGAGAAGAAAGTCAAAACAAGAAAAGAAAGAAAGTGAAAGGCGTTGGAACCATGAATAACCTTTGACCTTTCACCGGATACAACAAACACACTTTATTTTCTTAACCTTTTTAGCCATTTTTTTTTCTTCTCAACAAAATTTCATCTACAAGTAATCTAAGTATTTATAAAACCAATAAGGCAATACATCAACTAAAAAAAAATAATCAGACTACAATAACTTTTACGTATGTATGTATATATAGGAAAATAAAAACGTAATGGAGTTTTCAAAATACATTAATAACATAAAAAGCTGAATTATGTAGGATATGGAAAAAAAAAAGTGAGAGGAGAGAGAGAGAGAGGAGAGAGAGAGAGAGAGAGAGAGAGAGAGAGTGAGTGAGTGAGTGAGTGAGTGAGTGAGTGAGTGAGTGTGTGAGTGTGTGAGTGAGTGTGTGAGTGTGTGTGTGTGTGTGTGTGTGTGTGTGTGTGTGTGTGTGTGTGTTTAGAAAAAAGAGAGAATATGTAAATCCCTTCAGTTTAGATCCGATGCTGGAATCTCATACAAGAGAAAACGGAGACATCAGGAATATTAATGGTACCCTAACCTTTTTTTCTCCATTGGAAGTACAGATAAAAGTGAAGGAAATAAGTAAGTAATATTAAGTAAGCCGTAGCAAGGCATTCGTGATAACATTGTCCTTGGATTAAGTTTGTGTAAAATATACCTATGGATAAAACAGTCAATCCAAAAATTGATCTCCATTATGATCATTATCTTGTGCAGTGTAATGATATAAAGGATTTGTCTATCTTCATTTGTGTATCATAAATCTAAATGTACTTTGTAAAATAACCTCATATTAAAGTATTTTCCTACCACTTTTCTCTCTTTTCCTATTATATTACATTCGCGTGAGCTTGATTTATGCCTTCATTAAGTGGTGTCAGGAGGTGGATGGCAGGGTACATTAAGCCACTTGTATGGGGGTAAGTAACAGAGGGAAGGCTGAGACTCCCTCCCTTACACCGCGGAAGGAAGTGGTTGAGGTGGTTATAACGTCCTGTCGTTCCCTGCTTTTACGGAGTCCTGAGTGTGTTGGTGGCCGAGAGGAAAGTGGTGATTTGTAAGGTAACAGCTGCAGGGAAATGACGGTACGACTATCCTTCCCTTTTCCTATTTGAAGCCTTACTCTTTGGATAACTAAGTGTTGTTTAATTGAAGGAGTATTGTGTTCGTGTGTGTGTGTGTGTGTGTGTGTGTGTGTGTGTGTGTGTGTGTGTGTGTGTGTGTGTGTTTCTCTATCTCTCTCTATCTATCTATCTATCTATCTATCTATCTATCTATCTATCTATCTATCTACCTATCTATCTATCTATCTATCTTGAATCATTTAATTTCTGTTGAAAAAAATCGTCTGTTAGATACTGACGTTGAAGAATGCAGGTTAGTTATCAAATATGGAGGAAATGGTTCACTGCCTTTGACGAAAAAATAAAGAATAAAAAAAAACAAGACCAGTATGAGGCGAACATGTGACAGAACATAACAGTGTGTACCCTCATTGTTGATATAGGAGAACACTGACCATCTGGGTAACTATGTAGTCAGCACCACAACATAAAGTCACTGCCAATACAAAGCAAGGCAATACAAAATGATGCCACATGTAATACACACAAAACACAACACAACACAACACAAGGCAACACAACACAACACAACACAACACAACACAACACAACACAACACAACACAACACAACACAACACAACACAAGGCAACACAACACAAGGCAACACAAATAGGACGAATAACACGACCATACAACACACGTGATACCTTGCAGAACACGATCCAGTGAACACAACTCCTGAAAGAACACCACAAAAGCAGCACCAACACCACAGCGAGTAGTACATCGATGCCGGAAAAAAATATATAAAGTTTGATAAATAACAAAAGTTTTAAGAGTGTCAAGATGTCTCAAAATCAACAAACAAACCATATAAACATTTATATCACCCACAAAATAAAAATAAAAACGAAAGCAGGTATATTTTTTTTCTGCTTCCCTACTTAAAAGTTTATTGAGGACCCTAAAAATAGCTTCTCTTTTCCCTTCTATACAAAAATAAAAATACTCTGCCGAGGAAGACACAAACTGGCAGGTCCCGTACACCGTGAAGTGGCATTTTCTATTTCATATATTGCATTAGGCGCCTGCCTTCCCCTCTTCCCCTTTCCTCTCTATCTGCTCCCTCTTCCCAAACTCCATTATCTAATTACATCCTTTGTGTCCTCCATTCCCATTCCCATTCTCCTTTATGGCAACTCTCTCTCTCTCTCTCTCTCTCTCTCTCTCTCTCTCTCTCTCTCTCTCTCTCTCTCTCTCTCTCTCTCTCTCTCTCTCTCTCTCTCTCTCTCTCTCTCTCTCTCTCTCAGCCTTTTCAGTGTGTGCCCCACCTTCGGCTTTACTTTACAAAATTACCTTCACTCTGCTGTCTGGGTCGTAACATACATAGAGGTGAACATAGGCACACCACCATCACATCACATTTACATGATATTATTTCCTTTTCAAACGTGGAAATATCCTTCACTTGGACAAACTATAGCGCGTCTCAATGTTATTCTTGTTACTAACATTACATACGACTACACGGTTACCGGATCCTATGCTGTTACCGGGAGTCTCGCCTTCGATTTTATACAAGAAATTCACACTCATTTCATCAGTAGAAACAATGTCGCACGAACACTCGAGGTGCAACAGTCACGCTTCCCAGGTATATCAGATCAACTTCCAGCAGGTTTAACACATAGGCGGTGGTGGTGGTGCCTCAAGGGAACAGAACGTGTGGCAAGACTGGATGGAGTCCCGTCACCTGTCTACCTGTGTGATGTGCTGCAACGGAGTCACATTCTACTGCTATTATTATTATTATCATTGTTATCTTATCTTGCGTTTCTTGGCACACGCCGAGGTTCACTACTTTAATCTTGGTGGTACAATAACTAAACTGCGTGTCATGTGCTACGTGCAGGTAGCGTGAGGGGTGGGGGAGGTGACGTTGGTGTTCGTACAAAGCATCACCAACACTCTTCAATCTTGGTCATATTCACACATCTATGTTAGTTCAATTATTTTCTTCCTTACAGCAATGTTGTAATAGATGTGTTCACCTTAAGTCAAATCATAAATAGTCAAGGTGACGGAATTTTAACATTCATCATTAATTTTCATCGGGAGATATAGATTCAAGTCGTGCCAATAACTGTTGATCGCCAATGTATCAACGAACAGTATAATAACCTTCACGTTATTCCCTTAACCTCTATTATGTTATGCTTTTACTGGAGTACAGATGATGGTGGGCAGCAGCAGCAGCAGCGCCATCTTAAAAAATACCATAACATATAAGCATCCACACGCAGCAGCACAGATAGTGAGTTTAAAATTTGTATACACGAACCTAACGACGCACCCACGCCCTCGTGCTAAACAACAACAAAAACAACAACACTAATTACTAGCAGGACAACTATTAATTCCCTCACGATGCACCAACAAAAAAATAATTCCTGTGCAAAGTGGACTCCTGCACCAGTCATTTTAATTAGCAGAGTCGAGGACTTGTATTTGATATATATATATATATATATATATATATATATATATATATATATATATATATATATATATATATATTTATATACTTTTTTTCTGCTACACAACGTGGATATCTTAAATCTCTCTAAAAAACAGGGATGAAATAAATTTTTGCAAACACAGCTTATACTTCAAT
>JAPQNM010000005.1:3732729-3737729 GCA_029783475.1 Metacarcinus magister
TCCTCGTCCACCGCCTTCATGATCTTCACCTTAAAACTGGTCAGGTCGGCAGGGCGTGGGCAGGTCAGCAGGAGGGTGCAAAGGGGGTCATGACTATACTTGGTCACAGAGGCATGGAGGGGCGAGGTGAGAGATCACCGACACATGGTTAAAGGTCAACACTATGGGAGAACAGGTCATCATTAAACCAGAATGACGGGAAGGTATGGAAGGGCGGCGCGACACCCTGCTTCCTATATCACGAGGCCATAGGTTGTGGGTCACGTGTAGGGTGCGTCAAGTTGAGGTGGACAGGTTTAAAGGTTGGTGTCACAGCCTGGAAGCTACATAGTGATGGGTATTACAAACCTTATAGTGAGGGATTAAAGGCTGCTGATGTTACCGGTGTGGCTCTGAAGTACCCATGGAAACAGGTGGAATTATATCATTAATTTTACGTATATATTATTATCCAAAGTATGTAATTAGGAAACCTTGCTAATGGGTCTTATAAAACAATGTACAGTAAGTATGCATCGCCTTCATTACCTGGTCTTGGTAATGAATGACTTAGAGTAAAATAAAATAACCTTTTGAGTATTAATAACTTCACCCGTTGCCATCTCACCAGCAGTAATGGTGGATGGTTGTGTGAAGCGTAGTGATTCAAAAGGAACACAAAGGAACACAAAGGAGGAACAAACACCACCATACCTATTTGCCCTAACGAGTCCTTTTGTTATAGACTTCACTATTTGATCTTAAGTGAGACGGAGGGTAGTAAAGGTTCATCATCTTTCAAGGCACGGCAGCACCTTAATATAATGACTGACAACACACTTTTAACACACTGCAAGATGGATTACGAGGCAGCTTAGGAAAACAAACCATTCACTCAGTAAGGTTAAGGGTGAGAGTGTAGAATGGAAGGATGGAGTGAGGCAGTGTGAGATGGAGGGGGTTATAGGAAGGGGCAGAAGGGAAGCAGGTGGTGATGGGGGAGCCAGACGTGTGTTGTCGCTGCTTTTTGTATTGATTTTCCTCACGTGACGAAGGCGAGACATGAAACAGAGTGAATGAAGCTCCGAACATTGCAACGCAGGATTAAAAGCAGTCAAAACGGAACTCTTTGTGGAGCGCAATACATGAAGCAGTAGTGAAGCAGAGTCGAAACACCGAATACGAAACACAATTCATACTTTATGGTCGACTTTTCTTACTCATAAAGATTTTAAAGTAATGAATACGGTAGTGACAAGGTAACGTTTTCAGGGATAACTTTTGTTTTCTTTAAAATTGTAGAACTCTTCTACTACTACTACTTGTATATAATTATCTTTATCATTCTACTTATGTTTCCTTCCTTCACATAACAATAGAATAAAGCGAGTAATGTTTATGGTACAAGGAAGGGGTTTCCATTCCCTCCTACAAGTTCAATTAAATAGTTGATCTATATCCAGTACTTTTCAGACACACCAGACAAACAGACACTACTTTCTAGATTACGTTTTCTCGAGAACCACTACACAATGACTCCTTTGATCCTTTCACAGTCAATACACTCCATTTTTTACCAGTCTTCAGGTTCTAACACTCAACTCTGATCATACCGACGGCAACGCATCACAGAAAAACAACAACAGAAAAACATCAAAATCAGAGTAAAACGTTGGTAGTACGTGAAGCTCAGTAATCGGGGAGACTCACCTGTTTCCTGTTGACTCGCGTACCGTTGACGTCTCACACCTGCCTCACAACAACAGGAAGGAGTAAAAACAAAGTGTGATTGGGTACTCACACGGAGAAGTGGTAGAGGAAGCATTTCCATCCTGTTGGTCTTTCCAGGAAGTTGTAGACGCGGCCCTGGAAGGTGGTCTTGACGGTCTTCCTCTCCTTCATGGCGTACCGTCCTTCCCACATTGTGCGAGCCTCCATCACCGAGGACACAAGACCGCCTGTAACACCCACACACACGCAACCATCAGGCTTGCTGGGCTGTCCTCATTCACCTGCTAAAATAGTCCCTACAAAAAGTATCAACTCATCTGTCATCACTACAGCTGTCACTATTTTGTCCACTACAGTAAGGCATTCACACAGCATCCATCCAACCCACTTATTCTGCCTCGAACACCTACTCAGTCTTATCAACCTTCCTATACAAGCTACTCACACGACACTTTCCATACACTCACAGAGCTACACAGAACGGGTGTAGCTCATAAAAAGAAGGTTTTCTCAGCAAATACACGTAAATATGTAACACAGCAACACACACACACATACACATACACATACACACACACACACACACACACACACACACACACACACACACACACACACACACACACACCAAAACAAGTCTTCTCAAGTGAAACATTATAGTGACCTTGAACTGCATTGCTTTAATGAACCCGAGGCGTAGAATATAACATCACACAATTGCCCCCTCCCTCACAATCTCTTTTTCTCTCTCTCTCTCTCTCTCTCTCTCCTCTCTCTCTCTCTCTCTCTCTCTCTCTCTCTCTCTCTCTCTCTCTTTAAATGTTCTTCATCTATTGGTCCTAACTCATGATATGATTTAAATGTACACACAATGCACGGGGAAGGAAGGTAACACTCGGGGTTTCCTAATAAGCTACAGGCAAAGGGAGATGAAACTATATTTTTCAGTCTGTCTCTCCTCCCTTAGGGTCAGCTGACTCACGGAGAGAAGTGGAGACACATCCAACACGTAGTGACATAATGATGCAGATTATCATGATTAAAACAATAAGAATAATAAGTAAATAACTGTTTTCCTGTTATATGCTTCACTGTCATTACAAAGCACATCCTGTAATCAGACTACACTCCCATAACAGGACTTCGTGGGCATCCTTCCCTCTTAGCTTTGTTCTTAGACGTGGTAACTCTCCCTGCTGTGAAGTTGTATAGTGATATGCGAGACACACGCCCTCAACTCTGCTACTAAGGCAAGGTATTCATGTCACTGCATTCCAAGATGAATAACTGTATATCAAAACATTGTAATACTTTGGCAAGATTTACGTGTACATCCTAATACAACAAAGATAGACATGCACCTCCATATCAGAGTAAGTATCGGAGGTTTGACAGCAGGGCTCAAGGACGTCACTCTCACTAAGATCTTCGTTGTGTTCACGTGTACAGAACTGTAAACACCTGGTGGGGGTTGACTGCTTTACTAGTGGTTTGTTGTCTTTTTGGTTTGCAATTCAATGATTTTTTTTTTTTTTTTTTTTTTTTTTTACTTCTACCAATATTCAATGAAACTAGAAGAACCTGCTTTGTGATTATTCTTATGGAATGATACATAGTCAGTAAACACACTCCAGCTGATAGTAAGGGCATCAGTGAACCTTCTGAAATAATCGTATTAGTTTAATATGCTGTGTTATATACTTATTTCAATTGTCATTCTTTTAGCATGGCTCAGAGTCCATCACTTATTAGTAAGAACCACTGTATTCAACTGATGCTGCTACTATTAGTGTGGGAGACTCGTTTGTGAAGATGACAATATGGATATAGAAATAGTAAAGGTAAGTTCTTTTATGATCAATTTGATTTATTAATCGGATTCATCGCTGTAGCTTTGAAGTTGAATTTCATTTTTATAAATTATTCAACAATTAATTACCGGTATATCTAAAAATATGCTCCAAGAGTTCAAGCATAACATACTTAATGGACAAAGCTGTTAGACTTAAGCTGCAGTTACGTTTATATTTCATCCGGAGTCATTTTCTTTATCTATCTATCTATTCATTTTAAGAGTTGTGCTTTGCCTCCCCACTACACGCCGGTGAGCAGCAGCCTCGCAGCACTAAACACTGGTGCTGGTGGCGTCAGGTGCAGCTTTTCTTAACTTTATCGACCTTCCGTGAGGCCTGGCTATCAGATCCTCGATGAGCCAGCAAAGACTTCTTAAAGAGGAGCGCGCGGCCAGGCCCCGAGGACACCCGTCACATCAACACTCTTTACTGGCATGCAAAGGAACGGACACCAAAACGAACCATTCATGAATGCTCGATGCACACACACATACATACACACTGATCCTTCTACATTCTACTGTCATGCGCGAGCACTGTGCTGTTGGGGAAAAAAATCATCTGGTAGACACAGAATACACCCTCCTTCCTTTCCTGGCTTCCTAAGGCCACTACAAGACACAGTCCTTGTGTCCTGCCCTTCAACCCTCCCGCCTCCTGCCGCTAACTTATGAATACAAAATAAAGAGTTCAAGAAAACACAGAGGGGTAAACTTGAGGAAAAAGGAGCTTGGGTCACTTGCAATAAAGAAAAAGCAACAGCAATAGTAAAAGTATGAGTCAAACAAGACAGGGATTTGGGCGAGCCAACCAGTGGAGGCGGGACAGGCCGAGGCGGGCTGAGCCGTCCCCCGCTGGTGGCACCGCTACTATGGTCCTGTTAATGCATTACGAGGCTCACAATATTCTCGACAAACATTTATCTATAACATTCCCTGGGCAGACAGAGTGCGCGGGCTGTTCTAGGACTGGTGACGGGGGCTAAGCTATTCTCAAGCCGTCAACTTACTCAGAGTAAATATACTCGGGCGCTTCTCTGAAATAAATATAGAAAAATTGCGTTAAATTTTCCTTATCACAACTACTGTTAATCTCTTAGCCGAAAGAATTGTCTCGTCTTACAATGAGGACTGCTTTACTGTCTTGTTGGTAAGAATGAGATGAAAATCTACAAGAGTCTACGTTAAATCTAGAGAGAAAATGAGCTTTGTTAAAAAAGAAAACAGTCATCTGGATAGCAACGGACACTAATATAATATACAATGTGGAAACCACGACAATCACACCCCTAATACATTAAGTGCGTACCCTTATAGACGTTTAGAGCAACAGTACATAGACAAAGAAAGACTCTGTAGACAATTAACTGATGAAAGTGAATAGAATACGTCACTGGCACTTCAATTTTAAGGTAGAGGTGAAGGTGACAAGGAAGGG
>JAPQNM010000005.1:3742729-3752729 GCA_029783475.1 Metacarcinus magister
CATTGCAGCCATTCATTCACCAACAACCAGCAATCCATTACCTGCTACTGTGCCGGGACGAACACCCTTACCAGCAGCTACAACGCAATCATTATACACTCATTATTACACCAATATCTTCCACTTTTCCTTCATGTAAACGAGACCAGCTATAATGTACTGGTAAAAAAGTTGTAAACGTGCTAAAATATCAAACTCTTTCTCTTTCTCCCTAATTAATTGTGTTTCATTTCAATTTGGAGATCGTTGTATTAATCCTTATTTTCTATTAAGCAACATGCAATAATAGTTTCTTGTTTAATGTGTTTCTTGGTAATCGGATAACTTAAAATGCGTCTTCATTGAGTGATGAATCGCAACTTTTCTCGATAAGATGGTTGTAATATATGATAAATCTTTACGATAATAGTGATAATAGCGTGTGTGTGTGTGTGTGTGTGTGTGTGTGTGTGTGTGTGTGTGTGTGTGTGTGTGTGTGTGTGTGTGTGTGTGTGTGTGTGTGTGTGTGTGTGTGCTTGCGTAATTGACACTTATTACACACAAATGGAAGAAGAAAGGAATGTATCTCCCCCAAAATTTAATCAGATAAATAAATATATAAATGAATACACAAATAAATAAACATATAAAAAGTGAAATCAATATATGAATTAAAAAACATACATAATAGAAGGAAAGAATCCGAGTGAGTAGTAAGGTAAAAAAAAAAGTTTGTACATATCTTAGTTATGATAATTATCTTGATAATGAATCTTGTCCTAAACGGAAGTCAATGTTGAACAAAGTGTTGTGCAAATAGTGAAATACCATTACTACTACTACAGCTACTACTGCTACTACTACTACTACTGCTACTAGTAGTACTAGTACTACCACTACTACTACTACTACTACTACTACTACTACTACTACTACTACTACTACTAAAACTACTATTTTTAATACCACGTTTAATATTAATACAACTACTACTACTATTACTTATACTATAAGTACCAAATTTTCACTACTCGTTGCAGTATTGGTCTCACATTGAATATCGGGACCCAGTGCAAATTCAGTTCATTAATGAAATATAGCAAGATTTTTCTAGTTGGTGACTCCCACGCTTACGACTGGACGCGGGTCAGGTTTAGGGTTACACTTGGATGTAACCGAAGAGTGAAGCACTCGGATGCCAGACTGAACCAATACATGACAGGTATCATTAGAAAGACGCCGAAGGTCACGTGTGTATGGCTGCTTCCAGAAAGGAGTGCACGAGTTCATTTTTGTATGTACATAAATAGGAGACATACTCTTTACAATATAGAGGATTAATATTGGCACCAAAAGATGTCTTCGCACCAGAGGAAGGTTCGTGAGTGTCATTGGTTCCCAAACACCTGGTGAGTGTGTTCCTCTACACTTTGAATGACTCGTGGCGTGTGTAGACCTTTGTGTTGCCATGTTTCATCTGACCAACACTAAGACTGTATGAATATATTCTTATACTGTTACACAATGATAAAATTAAATACTTATCTTACCATTATGAAATACAAGAGCACAATTAACTTATAATGATGCTGCGTCATGTTGTTTGTCCTAATTCATGGTGTTATTAATTTTTGTTTTCAAGCTTACTTCTGATCCATAGTTTAACAGTAATTGATCAAACAAAGATAGTATAAGGGAGATTATTCAATTTTCATCTGAGAAAGAGAAAACATTGACTGTCATGCATTTCATGTTCTGTATTATGCTATCATTATCATTATTATCATTACTACTACTATTACCATTATTACTATTACCATTATTATTATTACTATAATTATTATTACTATTATTGCTATGTTCATTATTATTACTATGAATCTTATTATTATTATTATTATTATTATTATTATTATCATTATTATTATCATTATTGTTATCATTATTATTGTTATTACGTGTTTCTACCTGTGTTTATAATCAAGTATGAAACACCATCAGCATCACACATTTCATTGGAACTCCAATAAAACATGACGAGTGTGTTGGTCTGACGTGAGGACTGACATCACAGTCAGTCAGCCAGCCAGCCATGGTGCGCTGCTGCCCGTCGCTGTATGGGCAGCTTCAGTGCCTTCAATATTTGTACACGAGGCTTTATTTGAACAATGAAGAGTACATTGGTCATATTCGGGATATTCTTCTTTTTTGTTTGCCCGAGAAAAAGTTTTATTTAAAAAAAAAAAAAAAATCGACCGGAAGCTCAACAGTTGAAAAACCACACAAAGTAATGAACCACAAATCCCTTCATGAACTCCGTCTCGTTGCCAACTCAAAGACTCATTGCAACCTAACAATATGCAGTCTTCCTCCGTCCACTGCATTGATCACCCTTTCGACTGTCTACTGCAACAAGGATAAAACGCAAAGCTTCTTCCTAACACACTAACTTCCTGAGCAACAGCCGTTAAATCATCATGTTTTATCTTATGGCTTCTCCATCGCAGGATCCCTCAAGGTATCAGGGAAGGCCCACTCTGTTTTATTCTGATCCTCAACAACGAAGCCTGAAGGAAACCAGGTCCAGGTGAGGCACGTGGACGAACCTTGAGTTTCATGCATGACACAAAGGCTGTACCAGACTACTATATCCTGAACGCTATCAGCCATAACTTCAGGAGAGGCAGCAGTCGATGACGTCACCCTCAAGCACAGCAAGACAATGGTGATGCACTTAACAAGGTAATTACTAGTAGCATCCTACCTCCAGTCTTGTCCAATTCATCCTCAAGGTAGTTAAGGTCACCAAGCTATCTGGCGTCACAGTAGACAACGAAATGACTTGGAGAAGCCACACAGACTCCATAACTGTGACTCTAATCGATGGTCCTCCTCGCATCTGAGCTGAGGACTGCAGTAAACACCCTTATCATCCTACTTATGCATATCTAAGCCTACCCTTCCTGATCCACTTTCTTAACAGCGACAAAGGAAGCAGCCTAAGGAAGGTGTCCAAGCTAACGTCCGCTTCCCTTTTTTAGTACTTTTTTGGTAGAAACACAAAGACGCCAGCTGAAGAAGAAACAAAGGAGGGTCTGCAGGATCATGGCACAGCCTTCCTGTACCATCCACCAGGAGGCTCTGGATGTACTAAAACTTCAGCGTCTCTCAACCCGCTCCAGCAACTCGTTCTCAGACATACACACCGTCATCACTTCCTGCCGCTGGATATCCCTTCCCCGTTCCGTGCTGCAGCGAGGCATTACAACCACCTCGTGCCAATCAAGGTCCGTGCAAACTAGTACAAACACGGCCCCGTCCCGTCCATTGCCATACTCATAAATATCCTGTAAATGCCTTTCCTCTCCTTTATCAGAACCATTAACAGCAATTTTTCATGATATTACTACCAAGTATTTCTTCTTTAACTGTTACTAAGTGTTAGCGTTATGTTTAGATAAGTTACCTATATGTGTATCATGTCTCTATTAATTATCAACACACACACACACACACACACACACACACACACACACACACACACACACACACACACACACACACACACACACACACACACACACACACAAAAGCCTAGAACTTTTAAAACAGATTATAATCATTGTTATCATTATTATTATTATTATTATTATTATTATTGTTATTATTATTATTATTATTATTATTATTATTAGTAGTAGTAGTAGTAGTAGTCAGACCGACCTAAGGCCTTGGTCAGGGTGTGACCATCGTGGGGAATACCCGTGTGACAGCGGTGCCACGTGTCGAGATTTGCGCGTAAACTCAAATCAATTTCGTATTTAAAAAAAATTTACAAGAGGCATCTGGCAACATCCGGGTGCGGACTCACACACACACTGATGGTCAGGTCAAGGCCGCGAGCGTGTCTGGGAGTATTTCCACAACTAGGATTTCAATGTATTTTTCTTTCTTACTTATTTCAGCTTATTTTATCGTACTTTCCTTCACGATATCATCTAAATACAATTGTTAAACTGCTTATCCATCCCAAAACGAAAGGGAAGTTCATTAATAGGTACTGCTTTTTATTAGCACCACTGCAAAATATGTATGCCACGTTTCTTTATATGTTTATATATATCTTATCCATTATAAGTTTACTGTTTCTACATACATTATAATACTATGAATAAACGTGTATGCATATTTCCTGATCATGTCTGCCATGGTTTTACTTATATTGAAACATTTCTACAATGCGGATTAAAAGACACGTGGCAGGCCTGTAAAAGGGTATTTCCTGACTGTTTACACTCGCCACCCGAGGTGTATGGCTGGTCTGACTATAGTAGTAGTATCATTATCATTACTATATTACCATCATCATCATAACTATTATTACCATCTCTATAACTACTACAACCACTACCACCAACACAACAATAACTACTACTACTACTACTACTACTACTACTACTACTACTGCTACTGCTACTGCTACTGCTACTACTACTACTACTACTACTACTAGTACTCAAGGCCCATAAATTGGTCGTTAGAATTGCTACACAGTAAAGTATCTTCTTGTACCTGGCTTTCAACCCGCAGGACCCTTTCTCCCCATCAAAGGGCTGCAAGGCTCTACTCTCCCTTGTTGAGTGTCACAGCAAACACACACCTCATCCTCCCTCCTTCCCTTCACTCCCTATCCACTTCGTCCCCAACCACTTCTGCCTTCACGAACTGGGAAAGGAGGAAGGTAATTGAAGGACGGGAGGGGAGGCCAGGGAAGCATGTGTAGGTGATGGAACTAGACGTGTGTTAGTCTCCAATATATCTGACAGTGTGGCAGTACTCTAGATGTAAATGCGTTGACTTCACCACTGGACTTGGGGTTCGTAAGCTGCAGAAGGCAAGGGAAGAAGAGTGCCATGCGAGGTAGGAAAATTGTGCCAGGAATGTAGAGGAAGTTTATAACAGGTAATGCAAAGTTGAATTATGGATGTATTCCTTCGTTTAACTATTTTTTTTATTATACAAGAAATGATTGTATGATTTTAATGCTTCTTGTATGGTAATAGAATAACATGTTGCTCTAACTGATAGCACACTGATGTAAAAAAAAAAAAGAAGAAGAAAGGAAAATTAAGAAGGGTTGGAGATAAGACAAGGAGCGTTATAAGAACAGGGAAATGTAAGGAAAACACCGAAGGTAAGTATAGGGTATGATAAAAGGTAAACATGAAAGGATGGAAGAATGATGATGGGTTTGAGAGATGAAAGACGAGGGAGTGAGATGAGGAGGGTGAAAAAGTATAGACATAAGCACTCATTCTATCCTTCGTGAAACTTTGAAAAATAATAAAAAGAGGAAGATGAATTGAGGATGAAAAATGACCAGAGATAGAGGAAGTGAAAGGAGGAGGAGGAGGAGGAGGAGGAGGAGGAGGAGGAGGAGGAGGAGGAGGAGGAGGAGGAGGAGGAGGAGGAGGAGGAGACAAAAAGTCTGTTAGTTTATAGCACTATTACCTGCTCTTTCCACCACACTGCCACCTCAATGAAGGTTAAAGCAACACTCGTTTCTTGTGGAGGAAAAAATAAACACATTTTCGCATGATAGAATAAAAGAATACAAGGAAATATTTAAAAGAAGAAGAACTATGAAAATAACATCACATGACATCTGTGAACTCACCTCTGTAACGAAATTATATCATGTCACGTTTTACGGGTTGAAATATTCATGCAAACAATTCTCAAAAAAGTTGATTGTTTTAACATTTGATATTTACAAACAGAATCTTTATCTTGAAAATCACAATAGAAAAAAAAAAAAAAATTCTGACGATGTAGTAACCTTTAAAATAACTAAAGAATTCTAAAGTATGGAATTAATTTTCTAAATTACGATGATTACTATAAGGAACTTTAATTCTACCTGAATAGTACGTGAACCTATTACTTGACTATTCAGGTTGACCGACACATCACTCTCCTGCTGCAAGTTTTTCCTTTATTTGTTGAGGCAAACATTTCCACATGCAAGTCTTCTTAACCGTAAACCCAACTGGTTTCAAGTTCATCAGTTATCCAAGATCATAAAAGCCAGTTGAACCTATTCAGTTAGGCAACTAAGCAAAGTTATTCGAAATCTTAAAAACATATCAGTGGGAGTAAACCCTTCGCCGCCCATACGGGTGCGGGCGGTGTTACCATGCGGTGAGGCCGCACCCCAGCTGCACCGGGCAGTGGAAAATTCCACAGCGACCCAGCCTGGGCTCTGACGTCACGGACCTGACTGCCCCAGCCAATCACCGCTTCAGCTGGTGCCGGTGTCGCGTGATCGGAGGTCTGTTTACATTTGAGAGGTCTACCCCCAACTGCGCATGCTCAGCAGTAATGCTTGTAAACAAATGTTTGTTGATTAACTCAACTAACCTAACCTAACCTAACCAAACATAACCCAATATAACCTAAAATTCGGAGGAGTGTTTTTAGGTTAGATTAGGTTAGTTTATCAACAAGCCTTTGTTTACAAATATTACTGCTGAGCATGCGCAGTTTTGGGTGGACCTCTTAAATGTAAACAGACCTCCGATCACGCGACACGGGTGTGGCGTGAGAAATCACGACATCCCTTCTGCGCATGCGCTGGGACCTTCTGCACTGCCAGCCACACGACTCAGAAACTTTGCAGCCACTACCCACCCAGTGTTCAGTCTACGTAACGTCTCTCTCACTCTCTCTCTCTCTCTCTCTCTCTCTCTCTCTCTCTATATATATATATATATATATATATATATATATATATATACATATATATATATATATATATATATATATATATATATATATATATATATACATATATACATATATATATATATATATATATATATATATATATATATATATATATATATATATATATATATGTGTGTGTGTGTGTGTGTGTGTGTGTGTGTTTATCTATTTATGCATATATATATATATATATATATATATATATATATATATATATATATATGTGTGTGTGTGTGTGTGTGTGTGTGTGTGTGTGTGTGTGTGTGTGTGTGTGTGTGTGTGTGTGTGTGTTTATCTATTTATGCATATATATATATATATATATATATATATATATATATATATATATATATATATATATATATACACGGTAACTTTTTACATATTCACCAGAATGGCTTGTCGCTACGAAAAAAGGCGTCTGCACCACACACACACATACATACACATACATAGAAAAAATTTGATAGCTTCTATATTAACATAACATAACGTAACATAACATATATTAACCAAACCTTAACCTATATTGCCAAGTGCATGCGTATGTACACAACTTTATTTATTACAGACACCTCATTCTTACGCATTCAGCGAACCACTGTAGTGATGTCTGATCAGCATCAGCTCATCAACCTTTCTGCTGAAAGAACTATGATATTTCTAATCCCAGCTCATGCGCAGAAGCAATTTCGCAATTTCTCACACGGTCGCCTTTCCTCATGCCACACCGCCACCCGCTACAAAGCCAATCCTGAAAAAGTGGGCGGAGCCTACGGGGTCGCGCCAGGTCACCTTCGAGAGAGCACATCTCTCTCTCTCTCTCTTTCTCTCTCTCTCTCTCTCTCTCTCTCTCTCTCTCTCTCTCTCTCTCTCTCTCTCTCTCTCTCTCTCGTCGGCAGGTATTGAGTGCGGAGGGCAGCTGATGAGCTCCAAAGGGCAGTGTGATCGCCACGTGGGCCTCCTGAAGCAGGAAGGCAGCCAAGAGACGGACGGGCCCTTACACCTACTCTCCAGAAGCTGTACGGGGACGACAGAAGGCGAAAACGCAGTGAAGGATCGTTCACTATCGTCTTTTGACTCCCGCCTTCACCCCAGATAAGGTTAGTAGAGTAACAACACGTGATGGTGTCGCGAATGAGTAAGACCCGTTCCGTGGGCGTCTTCGAAAATCCTCACGTCTCTTGTTGGTTAGGTTTAATCAGCTAAATTGTGTGTTCCCCTGTAAACTATTGAACAAACTTAACGTAATTATTGTAACTTTGTCTTTAGTTTGGAATTAACCCTGGACCAAAAACACGTGTTAAAAGGTGAGTGGTAATGTGATGTGGTTAAGCAGCTGGGGTAAGGAAGACGCGTGCGCGCGCGCACACGCACACACACACACACAGACACACACACACACACACACACACACACACACACACACACACACACACACACACACACACACGTACACACACACACACACACACACACACACACACGCGTACACACACGTACACACACACACACACACACACACACACGTACGTACACACACACACACACACACACACACACACCTTCTTTCTGGTCTATGACCTCTGTCTGTGTTTAAGTTGCACTTAAGTCCCTACTATTCTCAGTAATAATAAATAGACTTTCACTCCTTTCTACTTTCCCCGTGACAATATATAAGTAACAATAATACTGAAAACTTTGTTACCACTTCCAAAATGAATAAATACACAAATATCTGGTCTATCATAGTAATCAAATTCCAGTTGCAAAAAAAATGTATATCATTATACATGCAGCAAACCAAAATTGTGTGATACATGTACAAGATACAATGGAAATAATGATATGGAGACTCTCGTTAACCTAATCAAGAAGGCCTTTAACATGGGCTTAACGACGAGGCTTAATCAGGGTGTCAATGTTGTGTTGATTGTTATACTGTTCCTTCGTAATGGTAGCGTGTCATCACCGGACGTCACAGTAACACCTGATCGAACCTCCACTCACTTCATTCACCCACCAGGAAGGAAGGGGACGAGGCCGTGAGGCGTGGCAGCAAAACGTGGTAATGACAGTGAAGCTTCGTATTTGGAAACAATTCACAAGTGCAGGGAAGATTTTTTTTTCTCTTTCTCTCTTTTTTTCTGTGTGTGTGTGTGTGTGTGTGTGTGTGTGTGTGTGTGTGTGTGTGTGTGTGTGTGTGTGTGTGTGTGTGTGTGTGTGTGTGTGTGTGTGGGTGGGTGGGTGGGTGGGTGGTGGTGCGTGCGTGCGTGTGTGTGCGTGCGTGCGTGTGTGTGTATGTGTGTGTGTGTGTGTGTGTGTGTGTGTGTGTGTGTGTGTGTGTGTGTGTGTGTGTGTGTGTGTGTGTGTGTGTGTGTGTGTGTGTGTATGTGTGTGTGTGTGTGTGGTCGTCAAACAGGCTCGGTCACTGCCCAGTTAGATGGACTCAGCTAACAAGCGGGAAAGTCAACACAGCTCTCGGGTGTGCTTTTCCTCCTCCCCTCTTGCTCCTCCTTCTCTTGTTATATATACATTTATATAAGTTTATATACGTATATGTATCTACACACACCCACACCCACACCCACACACACACACACACACACACACACACACATATATATATATATATATATATATATATATATATATATATATATATATATGTATATATGAATTAAATATATACTGATTGATAGATAGATATATAAATAAATAGATAAATAGATAGATCGATAGATAAATGGATTATAAGGATACTAGGGCATTAAAAAGATGAACTCTCATACCCTAATGGCTCTCAACTTTAACTCTATGGGAGGAGGAGGAGGAGGAAGAGGAGGAGGAGGAGGAGGAGGAGGAGGAGGAGGAGGAGGAGGAGGAGGAGGAGGAGGAGGAGTACAAAGGAAGAACAGGCAGCAACAGTCCTACTGGACCCCAACTTGAAGTACTATGAATGATAGCTAAATAGCATGAATATTACCAAACACGATGAATATTAGCCAAATACCACGAATATAGGTAATTACTAGGATTTTTAATGAAATAAGAAGCAAATACAGTAGTCAGTGTTATAAAACCTGCATTATAGTCATAAATTACTCAAGGCAAACTTCATATTAGTTTTAATAAAGTGAATACAGAATTTATTTGTTTTCCTTTTTCAACTATGAATTTGAATACACTTTCAGTACATTTTTTAAGGAAACTGCAAACACCTACCAGTTTATAT
>JAPQNM010000005.1:3765229-3777729 GCA_029783475.1 Metacarcinus magister
GTGTTGCCTACAGTATAACGCTGCTGCTCCATACTAACTTAGATTCATTAAATATTACTTATTCCTCTTAACCTCCCTCATATCCTTCCTCTCTGTCTGTCTGTATGTCTGTCTTTCTGTCTGTCTGTCTTTCTCTGTGTCTCTCTATCTCTGTCTGTCTGTCTATCACTCTTTCTTTTTGTCTCTGTCTCTGTAGCTTTTTTTTTCTCTCTCTCTCTCTCTCTCTCTCTCTCTCTCTCTCTCTCTCTCTCTCTCTCTCTCTCTCTCTCTCTCTCTCTCTCTCTCTCTCTCTCTCTCTCTCTCTCTCTCTCTCCCTCCCACACAGTAATGTCCCCTCCGCCACTCTCTGCCGGAAGTAATCTCCAACAGGAAAGATTAATTTTAGTTCATTTCAGTTTTTTTTTTTTCGAAGAAGTATTTTAGCGGCACACTGCAGGCCACAGAGGAAGGGGAAGGAGAAGGGGGAAGGGAAGGAGGCTTGCCGTGCCCTTGGCTTAGCCCGAGACGATGTAAACTTCTCATAACAAAGAAAATCACTCCAAGCATAAGTCCAATATGTGTGTAATTCCAATTTCTTTATTATAATACAGTATTGGTTTAATCAAGTTTTTTTTTTTTTTTCCTACAATTAGTTTCAGTTTGTGCATTGTTGTGGATAACAGCGACACGTGTTGAGGCGTGTGTACCTGCAGTGTGTATGCAAAGCAGCTACACACACACCCACACACACACACACACACACACACACGTCTGGGTGGTTAACTAGACACGACAAAGAGAGAGAGAGAGAGAGAGAGAGAGAGAGAGAGAGAGAGAGAGAGAGAGGAGAGAGAGAGAGAGAGAGAGAGAGAGAGAGAGAGAGAGAGAGAGAGAGAGAGAGAGAGAGAGAGAGAGAGAGAGAGAGAGAGAGAGAGAGAGAGAGAGAGAGAGAGAGAGAGAGAGAGAGAGAGAGAGAGAGAGAGAGAGAGAGAGAGAGAGAGAGAGAAGAGAGAGAGAGAGAGAGAGAGAGGAGAGAGAGAGAGAGAGAGAGAGAGAGAGAGAGAGAGAGAGAGAGAGAGAGAGAGAGAGAGAGAGAAAAAAAAAAATACACAGACAAAATACAAATAGAAAAAGTGACAAACAGATAAATAGATAGTGTGTTCATCTTCCTTCAAAAGAAATCAATTCCACAAATTTAAAATAGATCGAAAAAAAAAAAGAGTAAATCATTCTTGGTCAAAAACTTTAGCCAACCAATCTGCTTCCACATTCATGAACTTTGCACAATTATCAATAACAATTCTGCACCAAAATAGTGTACATCCAGCGCCATCAACACCTGCCTTTCCTCTACACCTATTGTCTACGTTGACCAATGCGCCACTACAACATAAAGGCTCCCATCAGACTAAGTATTGACAGCTACAAATACAACACTATTAATATTCCTGTTAATCTCCTGAGTAAGTATCTTTTTGACGCACATATACAGCTGATGTTACTGTATTGTTGTTGATCTATGTTGTTATCATGATTACTATTATTACCATGTTACAAAATATAACTATTATTATTATTTATTATTTTTTTTTAATCTTTGGAAATAATATAAAAACAACAATAATATATATACAAGACTTCCTTTCCTACAAATATGAGATGAAATATAAAAAATAAAATGTAAAAAAAAAAAAACGTATATAAAAAAAAATAGTGTTTTGTTACGCAGGAGTTTGATATGTGTATGGGAAACGCTTTCAATCCTCTACCCTTGTACCTCTTTTGAAAACGGGAATAGGAAAAGTGAAATACAACGTTTGGTATCACTTTTACTGAAATATAACGGTGTTCCTCCTGCCATGGCCAGCTGGTGAGTATAAGTGTGAATGCAACAGTGACAACATGATTCACAGTTATAGTGTGAAAATATCTTCGTCTGATGCACCATATGTCGATTTTTACTTCTTAATGTTGTATACGATTTTGATTTTATTAGATCTAGCCTAAACACACACACACACACACACACCGTCCCCATCACCAGGAATGTTTGGCAAGCCTCTTTGTTTGCCTTGGACACGTGTCACGAGTCTTCTAAGATCAATACAAAAATAATAATGATAATAATAATAATAGCAGTTCGTCCGCCTCAGTGAGTAGTCCCATCCCCTCCCTGCACCTTCCTTCACTTCCCTTCACCTCCCTTCACCTCCCTTCCTCCTGCTTCCCTGTCTCACACTCCCTCCATTCTAGCCAGCTTCGTCACGCCTCTAAGGTAAACAACATACACTTTGAAGCCTACATTTCAAAAAGACGGATAAATAGAGTTTCTTTTACTACATGTTACGAAAGCTTGATAAAATATGCATTGCAGCTATTTTATCACACTTTCTCCTATTTATTTTGTACCTTTTGTTCCTCCTCCTTTTCCCCATTAGAGAATAAAACAAACATTGAGTAAAATCTAAACCCACGATTCTAACTCTCCACTTGGTAGCTTTCTTTCCTCTTCCTCTTCTTGTTGCTGAAACTTTCCAAAATGCTCCGGTAGAGGGCAAAAAAGTTATGGTTCAAAGAAGAAAAATGTATAAGCCAAAAATACGCACAGAACCTTATTTCACTATTTTGTCTGGAATTTTAAATGGTGCAAGGGGAAAAAAAAAGCTGCACTCACTTCAGTTTGGAAATGAAAAATACGTAGACTCTGGACGTTGGCGGTTCCGTTGCGCTTCACACACCTGCATGTAAGTCTGAAGCACACTAGCGTCACCTTCCCCTCTCCCCCTCCCGCCTCCTTCACCTCCCTGCAGCCCCTCCCTTCACTATCACTCACTGTCCTTCACTCTTGCACGCAATTTTCACCTATACCCTACCACCCGTCATGCCACACACTCACTCACTAACACACTCACACACTCACTCACTCACTCACTCACTCACACACACTCACTCACTCACACACACACACACACACACACACACACATTCACTCACTCACTCACTCACTCGCCTCATATTACACTCATTCACACCTAACCTAACATATATTTTCACTCCCCTCCACACCCTTACAACCTCATCCCTCACACCAATAATCCCTCACCTACACTATACATACTCACACCCAATTTTCTAAACATGTTCGGCTTTCCTGACAAACTAATCTATTTTTCTAAGTTGTTTTTTTATGCTTTTAGGACCATTTTGTGGATATACTTTGGGTTGAGCTAACGAAATCCCACAAAAATCTAGTCACCTGCTAAACCTACCTACTTAAAACAAAACAAAAAATGCCAACTACATAGAGTTTTAAAGTATAGAGTGGAAGCGAATAAAAAACAAATAAATAATTATAAAAAAAAAACAAGACTCACGTTGACGAAAAACAAAAATTACACCCTTGGAGAGGCAGATAATTTTTGGGAACTAAGGAGAAGGCGACCAAGAAACAGCATTACTTCTCAATTCTAAAACGGGACCCACAAAATTAGCGCCCGGCGTCAGACGGGAAATTGTTAAAAGGAAAGTCAGGAAAAGTTTTGGTCCACAGAAAGGAGTAGGAGGAGGAGGAGGAGGAGGAGGAGATAGAGGAGGAGGAGGGATAAAGGGGAAAAAAGTAGATGAAGTACAAGTAGAACAAAATAATTAAAAGAAAAAGAAGTAGATAAAGAAGAAGAACAAGAACAAGAAGAAGAACAAGAAGAACAAGAAAAAGAACAAAAACAGAACAGAACAGACAAGAGACACGAACAAGAACAGAACAAGAACAAGAACAAGAACAAGAACAAGGACAGATAGAACAGAAGACACGAACAAGAACAAGAACAAAAAAAGAACAAAAACAAGAACAAGATAGAACAAGAGAACCGAACAAGAACAAGAACAAGAACAAGAAGAACACGAACAAGAACAGAACAAGAACAAGAACAAGAACAAGGACAAGAACACGAACAAGAACAAGAACAAGAACACGAACAAGAACAAGAACAAGAATAAGAACAAGAAGAACACGAACAAGAACAAGAACAAGAACAAGAAGAACACGAACAAGAACAAGAACAAGAACAAGAACAAGAACAAGGACAAGAATAAGAACAAGAAGAACACGAACAAGAACAAGAACAAGAAAAAGAACAAAAACAAGAACAAGAATAAGAACAAGAAGAACACGAACAAGAACAAGAACAAGAACAAGAACAAGAACAAGAACAAGAACAAGAACAAGAACAAGGACAAGAATAAGAACAAGAAGAACACGAACAAGAACAAGAACATGAACACGAACAAGAAGAACAACAAGAACAACAAGAAGAACAAGAACAAGAACAAGAACAAGAACAAGACAAGAAAAAGAAGAAGAAAAAAGAAGAAGAAAAGAAGAAGAAGAAGAAGAAGAAAATAGTCGAACAACTCCAATATCCTACATCAACAATGTCTAAAAGAGAAGGAGGAGGATGACGAGGAAGAGGAAGAGAACGAGAACGAAGAGAAAAGAACATACAATACAGAAAAAAACAAAAGAATATTAAGTAACAGATAACTAGTGAGTTCTTAACGAGGTGATCTGCTTCAGAAAACTATATAACTACCTTGTACTAAGCATCTTCAATACTAGTGTAAGGGAAGGATAGGAAAGCGAGAAGGCTCCTCTCCACCCACCCTCTCATTGTCTATAAGAACAATTGGGAACTCCTATCTACCACAGAGAATAGATAACTGAACACCATTATGGGACAGCAAAGAGATGGGAAAATATCTATGTCACGCACTTGGTATTCAGCTAATAGACACATTATTAGAGATGTGAATGTTTAATGAATTTCTTAACTAGCCAATTAACTAGGCAATCTAATGATGAAGTAACCCGATAAAAAAGACGAATGAATGAATGAATGAACAAATAAAAGTGTAAATAGATTAATGAAAGCGACGCAGTGGAATTGAATAAAAGGATGAAGAGAAACGGTGAGTCTCTCTCTCTCTCTCTCTCTCTCTCTCTCTCTCTCTCTCTCTCTCTCTCTCTCTCTCTCTCTCTCTCTCTCTCTCTCTCTCTCTCTCTCTCGTAGATAATCGAACAACAAATACATAGCACGTATCACACAGGTAGGCAGAAACAATCTACCTTTATGGGGGAGCAACAAAATGTATATATGATGAAGATATACAATACCACCACCAGGATAGATACAGAAAATGTGTTATTCACGAGACTGTGTGTGGATGACGAGGAAAAACTAGGAAGTATCTAAAAGGGAGTTAGAAGAAGAGGAAGAAGACGAATAGGGAGAAAGAGGAAAAAGTAGAAGAAAAAGAAGGAGGAGGAAGAGGAGGAGGAGGATAAGAGGAAATGAAACAAGACAGGAAGGAAGAAAGAAAGAGAAAACTATCAGTAAAACATGGAATACAGAGAAAAATAAGTATAAATTCAGAAAGGTGAACAAAAACAAGACATAAGAAGGAAGTGCAGCAGGTAAGAGAAAACAAAGGAAGATTACCAATGTATATGACAAATAATATACAAAAAAAGGAAAATATAGGAGGAGGAGGAGGAGGAGGAGGAGGAGGAGGAGGAGGAGGAGGAGGAAGAGGAGGACGAGGCAGTACGATAGAGTAACTGACAACGTGGAAAAGGGAAAGCGATATAATAGGGAAAGAAATAAGTGGTTGTAAGAAAATTGAAGTCAACTCTGAGGATTATTTCTCTCTCTCTCTCTCTCTCTCTCTCTCTCTCTCTCTCTCTCTCTCTCTCTCTCTCTCTCTCTCTCTCTCTCTCTCTCTCTCTCTCTCTCTCTTTTACGCTCTCATGATTCAGGTCACATTATACATTAATTATTATATCATTATTATTATCATTGTCATCATCATTGTTATTGTTTTCCTTGTTCTTATTATTTTCATGCAGAGCTTCAGAAAAAAAAGAGCAGCGGCAATAATTAAATTGTAATAATATACTTGCTACAAAATCTAATAAGCCAAGTTTAGTGATGCTATTTCTGTCTTCAATATACTGCTGCATTCTGAAGTGTGTGTGTGTGTGTGTGTGTGTGTGTGTGTGTGTGTGTGTGTGTGTGTGTGTGTGTGTGTGTGTGTGTGTGTGTGTGTGAAAATAGTTTAGCGGAGGGGAGGAACGAACAGAGAAGAAAAATAAACCGAGATTAACTAGAATAAGAACACAGAAAATGACGAAAAGAGAGAAAGAGAGAGAGAAAGAGAGAGAGAGAGAGAGAGAGAGAGAGAGAGAGAGAGAGAGAGAGAGAGAGAGAGAGAGAGAGAGAGAGAGAGAGAAAAAAAAAACTAAAATAATACGAGCGAGAGGGCAGAAAGGAACAGAAGAGTAAGAGGAATAAGGAAGAAGAAACAAGGGAACAGAGAGAAAGGAAAGACAAGGGGTGAAGTAAATAAAAGGTCATTGACTCTGCTATTCCCCTTCCCAACACTGCGGGGGGGCGATAGGGGGAGGGGTGGGGGGGCACTATCCCTCCACACACAAAATTAGATAGAAAACTGGGGTGGGTGAGCGAGGGTGGGCTAGGGAAGAACAGACACTGAGGGAGAGGAGTGGCGGGAGGAGGGGAGACGAGGCTGAATGAAGCCCAATAAAAACAAGCGGGTGAAGAGGAGAGTAAAGTGTCAAATAGAACGAGAGGGAAGTAAATGCAGAACAAAAAAACTTAAATGTTACTGAGTGAAGTTAATGTTAAGTGTTATGATTCTGTATGTACTTACGATGGAGGGGAGTTAGAGTGAGGAGGATGCGAGTTCGTGAGGTAAGGAGGGTGAAGGGGGTGAGGGGGATGGAAAATGAGAAGGTAGTATTGAAAGAAGTGACGACTGTGTGTGTGTGTGTGTGTGTGTGTGTGTGTGTGTGTGTGTGTGTGTGTGTGTGTGTGTGTGTGTGTGTGTGTGTGTGTGTGTGTGTGTGTGTAAGTGTTTCTATATATCCATGTATACACGTTGTAGCTTTGTATGCTGGGTCGTTATGTTACGAAGGAAATGTTTAAAAAATCTAGTGGATGCGCTGACCATTAGAGGAAGGAGAGCAGGGGGAGAACAAGAAGAATGGACAACAGTTTGGCTGAGCGTAACGGACAGTGGCAGGGGAGGCAGAGAACCTAGCACTGGCAGGGTAGGAATGGGAAGGGACAGTGGCAGGGGATGAGAATAACGTGCAATGGCATATGAGAAACAATGGCCACTGGTAAACATGGCAGAGGAATGAATACAACAGTGTAACACGACTTATTTCCTGAAACACTGACCAACAAATCTTCACCAAGTCGTGAGATGCAAACTTAACGATCGAGTTGGTCTGTTTGTTGCTCGGTAGCTCAGTACATGACGATCAGTGTTCCTGCAGCCCATGGCGAGTGAGAGCGGATATAGACCAAGCTGGCTCAGGCTCCATTCAGGCTTCATTCAGGCTTCATTCAGGCTACTCATTAATTCAAAGACTTCACTAATTACTGCTATTTTCATTTTTTTTTTCTTTTTTTTTACAACTTCAAAGGGTTCCACCACCACTGAACAATGAACTGCCGGATTTTTTGAAAAATTGAAAACTTATTATGGACGAAATCATGAAAATCCAATATATACAAAGGTAAAGAAGATGAGAAGTTGAGGGCTTTAAATACATGTCTTGAGGATCACGCGTTTGACTCGTGATCACCAGTCACTACCCTCCCGGAGACAGCTTAGAACTCATTACAGCCTGATCTGGATAAGGCTGTGTCCTTTCACACACCACACACCCCATCCTCTTGCTCAAGGAGGACAGTAACTGTTTGGATATCAGTGAAAACTTTTCAGTCTGAGTGAATTTATGGTATTGCTTCCCCTGCAGAACATCTGGGTCTTGCGTCTAAAGCCCTTGAATCCCAGTGAGATTTTCTAGATTCCGGCAGCAAAGGGAACAGGACAGCGGAGGAGAGACGGGACGAGCACGTGTGGGAACGACCTTCAAAGCAGCGCAGTGTGTATGAAGTTAAGGGATGTATACCAAAGACCCCACCACTCCAGGACCATGGCGGGTGTGTGTGTGTGTGTGTGTGTGTGTGTGTGTGTGTGTGTGTGTGTGTGTGTAATCAAATGTGTGTGTACGTATGTGTGTATACGCGTCCTTGTATGTCAGTGACTTCCTCATATTGATTTAGTACAGGAAACCGACCCTTTATTTCTTTCCCCCTGCCTTCTCCCCCTTGGTTTTCCCCTCGCCATTATTGAAGTGGCATGGCGTGGCGTGAGTGAGCGGCTCTTTAATTATTACCATCACGTCTCCGGCCTGACATCCTTACACGTACGTTAATACAACAATAACCTTCACTGTACCTGTCGCTGCTAACGAGTATAGCTTACAGGTGGACAGGCGGGACGGAACACACACACGTCCTCTCCTTAGTCGTCCCTCACTAACCTGAAACAACAAACACAAAACACACGTTACAATAGCAATAAGAATAATAGACATATGGGTGATAGATACAATACATAGAAGAGAGTATACAGAGGCAGTAACACTAGACTGAAACGGAGATAAATGGTGATGCACAGGCTAACGAGGTGAGGTGAGGTGAGGTGATGATGGTGAGTGATAGACAGGTGAGGTGAGGAGGCATGGGATAAGTGCAGATGGACAGGTGAGGTGAGGTGAGGTGAGGTGAGGTGAGGTGAGGTAAGGAGACAGGGGACAGGTGCAAATAGACAGGTGTGGTCAGGTACTGTCGAGATAAGGTCGTTGCATTAATAACTGGGATGAGGGTCAGAAAGAAGTGAGGAACTTAAATATTGACCCGAATAGAAGGACAAGGACAAGGGGAGTGACGCAGGGAGAGAAGGGGAGAGTTGAAAGGGAGTTGAAGGGAGTGATGGGGGTGATTGGGGGTGATTGGAGGTGATTGGGGTTGATGGGGGGAATGGGGTGCTTAGGCCTGACCACACAGCTATAAGAAGGCTCCTCGACGCTAATGTTTGCTTCTTTGTTTATTGTTATTGCTGTTGTTTGTATGGTTTTAGTTTTTCTGGGTCATTTTTGTTGTTTTGTTGTTGTTGTTGTTGATGATGATGCTGAAAGACACACATATACACACACATACACACACACACACACACACACACACACACACACACACACACACACACACACACCACACACACACACACACACACACAACACACTTTTTACAAATCTGTTGACACAAGAAAATTGCAGAATATAGGAATCTCTTTTTTTCTTCTTTGTCTTTTTTTCCTGCTTTCTTTTTCTTCTTTTTCCTCTTTTTCTTGTTCTTGTTTTTGCATTCCTCCTCCTCCTCTTCCTCCTCCTCCTCCTCCTCCTCCTCCTCTTCCTCGTTCTTTAACTGTTTCCCTTCCATAGCAATTACTTTCATAACCTAACATTGCAAAAGTCAGTTGTTCCCGCCATGCAAACTGGAACATGCATCGCTTCCTCAATGTTTTATATATTCTGTTTCTCTTGCCTTGCTTTTCTTTCAGTGGGAAGGATCACCTGTTGCTCTGTGGTTTCCCCTCGTTACTCACTCACTGATTGGGAAGCTGATAAAAGTGAGCGAAAGAGAAAAGCAGTCAGTCTATTTTTTGTTTTTTTCTCTCTTCGGGGGTTTTTTTTTCCTTTACTTTTCTTCAAATACACCTCCCACTTCCACCTCGTTTATTTTATACACTTTTTTATTTCTTATTTTGTATATAAAGATTAATGAATAGAAAAGGCTTAAAGGTATATCATATAAATTTATTCAGATTTACACACACAAACACACAAACACACACACACACACACACACACACACACACACACACACACACACACACACACACACACACACACACACACACACACTGTTCACTCTCCTTTGCTAACATCTTAATGCCTTTGTCAACCCCTTCTTGTTTCTCCTCTTACCTTGCTTCTCCCTCTTAACACATTTGTCGTAAGCTACAAGTAAAGAGGGAAGGAAGAAGAGGAGGAGGAGGAGGAGGAGGAGGAGGAGGAGGAGGAGGAGGAGGAGGAAGAGGAGGAGGAGGAGGTGGAGGTGGAAGGAGAGGATCAGCAGAAATGGCAGCAATTGGAAGAGTAGAAATAATAGAAGAAAAATGAGGTGGATAACGAGAGAGATTAGGATGAGAAGGAAGAGGAAGAAGAAGAGCACAAAGACGAGGAGGAGAAAGACAGGTAAAAATGGAAAAAAAAGGTATAATTTAGGATCAGTAAACAAGACGACAAAGAGCTACACTACATGGAAAATAGAGAGGATAGTCCCAAAAGAAGGCTCCTCCCCACCCACCCATCTACCTTCCCTCCCCTTCAGCATTGACGTGACATGGAAACAGTGGGCAAAAATAACAGGTAGCATTGAAAATTACCTGGAGTTTTGAGTTTAGAAAGTATAAAATGATGGATGTATCTGGTTTTTGCTGAAATCTGTATCTAACACATGTAGGAGAATATATTATAGAGTAAAACCAAAGGGGAAGGTGAGGGCCTTATGTGTGGGTTTTCAGGAAGGTAACAAGAGTCAGTGAGTCTCCAGCTCTGTTCAATCCAGTGTAACGATGTGCTTTCCCTTCCAGCAGTAAATGTGTTGGATCCTTAACATGGTAACTAACTGCCAGGCTTTCAGTGATCCTTAGGCTTTCAAGGTTCAAAGTATATAGTAGTGACTGTTAACTGAAGGATGACTGTGCAAGTATCTCCCGTGTATATTAATTCAACTTTACTTTTCTATATTATCATAAGAAATAAGAAGACATTTATGCAATATTAACAAAATACACACACTGAGATTCATTCACTCATACAGAAAGACACATTTAATATAATCCATTTAAACTTGATACAAAATATCGAATTATGAAACACACGAACAGACAATTTTTTTCCATATTGCATAAATCGCACAATAATAAATTTTGTCTGAAGTTTTGAATCAAAGAGTAGAATTATTTTTGCTTATTTCCAGAAGTTCAAATTCAATTACTGTTTATAATATCTGAGAGTGGATTGTTCAAAATGTTTATGACACGACTTAATAAACATATTTGGTTTCGAGAAATATTAAAAATCTTACCAAAATTCCATCGATTATAATCTTTTGTGTGAAATTTGAATGACCTTTATGAAAAATGTTTTGTAATAACCTTCCAAAAGTTGAAGTTAATTCTCCTATAAAACTGTTTTTCGTTTACCTCAACACATTAATTTTTCTTTTTAACTGTTCCTCTCATGGTTTGTTTCGCAATCTTGGTATTTTTGTGTGTGTCATTCTGAGCTGCACTTCTTTCAAAAATTTCAATGGGTTTTCTGTAATATGGCGACCAAACTACACACAATATTCAGGAGGAGGAGAAGGAGGACGAAGAAGAATAGGAGGAGGAGAAAAATGAGGAGGAGGAGGAGGAGGAGGAGGAGGAGGAGGAGGAGGAGGAGGAGGAGGAGGAGGAGGAGGAGGAGGAGGAGGAGGAGGAGGAGGAGATGGAGGAGGGTGAAGAATAGGAGAAAGAGGGAGAAGAATAGAAGGAAGAGGATAAGGAAGGAATTAATAAAGGGTCAAAGACATGGAAGGAAATGGCAAAACATAAACTAATCAGACGTAGCAAGAAAAAAAGTAACAGACAAGAACAGGAGTTGATGGAGTATTAATGAAGATGAGGAGGAAATAAGTGAAAAGGATGAGGGTGAACGCATCAAGATTGTATAGAGTGGAGGAGAAATAGAACGTTGTTGAGGGGGAAGGGGAGGCGTGGCATTACCTGACGACTATTGATTGTGTGTGTTACCTGTACAAATAATGATAATACAAATAAGATACATAAGAAGGAAAACAACAACACTCACAACAATAACAAGATGGTCTGGTGTACAAGTTGCATTATTCATAAGATCCAATATCCACGTACAGACACACACTCTCTCTCTCTTTCTCTTTCTCTCTCTCTCTCTCTCTCTCTCTCTCTCTCTCTCTCTCTCTCTCTCTCTCTCTCTCTCTCTCTCTCTCTCTCTCTCTCTCATTGTTCTTTCCATATTAATAGTTTATGGTTCATGGTATCAAACAACATTAGCAAAAATAATGTGTTAGATTTATAATGAATGCACTTTATCAAATTAACAATAAACTCGCTAGGCAGCAGAGGTAAAATCACTGATCCAATAGATATTAATGTTAATTTCGATAACATTGCAAAGGCTAAGTATTGAAAAGTGCCACAGAAAAAAATAAAAAGGAAATAAAAATTACTACGATAAGCACATTACTAAAATGAGAAATAAATCCGTTAATGTTATATATATGAAAATTAAAAACAAATTATTGTGTGAGTTACCAATATTTTTTAAGCGAAACTTATCATGTGTGTTAAGCATGCAAGTGGAATGACAGTGTGGAGAGTGGCCTTGATGGCAGGACGTTGAAAAAACTACTGGAATAATGGACTGCTTACCCTACCATGGACTTGTTGGAAGGACAGTTGTTTCTAATAGTTTTGTGATTACCGACACAGAAATATTA
>JAPQNM010000005.1:3782729-3800229 GCA_029783475.1 Metacarcinus magister
AATGATAATAATAGCAATAACAATACTTCAAGCAGACAGTTATTCATTTACTGCCACTTCTACAAAACAATTCAAGTGATGAGGTTGCTACTACAAGCTTGATGTTGACCCTACTCCCCTCCCACCCTCCCACACCCACCTCTTTGTGTCCTTTTTGAACATTTTTCATCATGCATCAATAACACCAGAAAGGAGTTAAAGTTTGTCTGTCCTCTTAAAGCTTTCTATTCACACAACTCCACATGATTTACTCACATATCCTCAGTCAGTTTCAATTCAAAACAATACAATAATGATAATACTTAAGTCTTGTAATTTGTAACTGACGAGGGAAACACAAAAATTCTTCACATACGTCAATTTGCAAAGTAATAATCTTAGAAGTTACCAGATGACTTTTGTGAATTACTCTATATTAATTTCTGCAGCACTCTTGGTCTTTAATGTAATGTTCTGTCAACATAACACCATCACTTAAATGACACACTGACTATGAGACGCATCTAATATTCTTGACCTCTTCTTATCACTCAATCTTAAACGCTTTACTGTCAAACTTGTATCTTCATCGGGTCTTGTATTCTGTCCAGTCACTCCTGTGTTGCCTTTGAACCAACAGAAGAGAAGGTCTTATTGGCACTGTGCTCTGGAAGTCTTGTATTCTGTT
Organism: Metacarcinus magister; assembly: GCA_029783475.1. Classification (NCBI taxonomy): domain Eukaryota; kingdom Metazoa; phylum Arthropoda; class Malacostraca; order Decapoda; family Cancridae; genus Metacarcinus; species Metacarcinus magister. The sequence goes on from JAPQNM010000005.1 coordinate 3,783,397, forward strand.
TACCCATGAGTGACTACTTCTATCTGTCAGTGGTATTCCTGTATGTGTACATTAGATTACGATGATTGTTCTTGATGTGAAGACGAAAGTTGAACACACTCAAAAATCAAATATTCTACACTTTTTTTTCCTCACCTACCAATGACTTATATTTTTTTTGTTAGATATCACTGTAAAAATCTGTCACTAAAGATACTCTACTGTTTTATTTTCTTCTTTCATAGTAATCAAAACTTTTCGTCGCCTTCTAAAGTAAACCACAATACAAACAACAAATAGAAGCAAGAGAAGAGTGTACAACAACAATAATCACAATACAAACAATAACAACAACAACAACAACACACCACAGTAAATAATATTGAATCTATACAACACACAAATCAGTTCTCCCCAACCGTATGTCCAACAAGTAGCCGCCTGCCAGTACATAACTACAGTGTTGGGACGATCAGCTTCTGCATCTGATTAAACCCACATCCCACTCGTCCACCCGCCAGCCCACCCACTCGCCCGCCGCCTGCCCACCCAACCGTCCACCCGCCGCCCGTTAACCCGCCAGGCCGTCACACACTGCCCGTTCCACGCATAATTAGACAGTGGTTCGTAGTCTCCTTATGTTCCGTGTAAGTTACTAAGGGATTCCCAGTTTGCGTTATGTCAAGGATGGAGAGATGGAGGGAGGGAATTAAGGGAAGTCAGGAGATGGAGGGAGATAAGGAAAGGAAGGGAAGGATGGGAGGGAAGGGAAGGAAGGGTAACTGAGATAGGCCTTGAGGTGCTTTTTTCCCTTTTGTCCTTTTTTTCTTTCTTTTTTGTCCTCCCGCCTCCCTTCCTGTCTGTAATCGCTCCCTTTAACTTGTGTCACCCTCACTCATCCCTCGCTCTGTCCTTCCTATCACACTTATCACTCCCACGGTCCTGTTCCTCACCCTTATCGTTACCTTCCTTCATTCCTCCCTGCCTTCCTTTCTTCCTTCCTTCTTTTTGTACTCCTTTCCTTGGCTCCTTACTTCCTTCCTTCCTGTTTTCCTTCGATCTTTCCTTCTTTCCTTCCTTCCTTCCTTCCTTCTTGTCTGCCTCTCATCCCCCTCCCCCCCAACAAATGTTCTGTGGTGGGCGCCAAGCATCCACAATGAACATAAAGGCGAGGCATCGTTTTCTATTTGGCAAGTGTCCAAAACAAAGCAAAAATAAACTTAACCTAACCCAGCCATTTCAAACCTTGAAGATAATTGGATTAAAACGTAATGACCCCCAGCCAAAAAAAATATATATAATTAAATACTATGAACACACTAATTAACCTTTCCCTTTACCATAATTACCAAACACTTAAAAAGAATAATTAACCTGCATCAAATTATGTACTATAAGAGAATATTTAAATTTCCCATTACTTTTCCATAATGTATAATGTCCTCTTCGGTAAGACTTTTTTTTATATAATGATGGATGACGTCATGCCATTAAACTATGCTAATTCTACCTGTGTATATAATCAGTGTTGTTATATGAATCGGAACTTTGGACTATAAGATAAAAAAGGAGGAGGTGAGGGAGGAGGTAGAAGCAGGTGAAATATAGTGTTCGCGGAGGCTGTTAGAAAATATCACAACCAGAAACACAAACAAACAAGAGAGAGTTAATACAGATCATGGAGGATTTAGGAAAGATTGACGAGGTTTTAGGAACATATAGTAAGGAGAGAGAGAAAGGTTGGAGATGGTGAGGTTGATAGGAAGTGTACGTGGCAGCAAGGCGAGAGGAAAGCCAAGGGAAGAGGAAAAGGATGGACGGGTGAAGGCAGCTTGTGGAGTGTGTTCTGCTGGACTTGTGCTGCTCATTACTTGACTTAAATAAATGTGATGTTCAATGGTGACTCAACATCTGCAGAGTAACAATACTTCGGTAAGGATAACTATCTATCTAACTATCTATCTATTTATCTATGTATCTATCTACACACATAAGCACACACACAAATACACACATTCACAAACACGTCCCTCGATTATTTACGGATCACATGAAAACGGAAGTGAAACAGCTAATAAAGGAACACTGTAAAGGCTGCCCAATTTACGTTTGAAAACAGAATTGATGATGTTGAAGTGAAGGTAATTAATTTGAACACAGTCACACGGGTCAAAATAAAGTTGGTGCTGCCACGCCACTAAATCAGTACTAAAGTGAACACCACACAATGGTGAGCCACGAGGTGCAGCACACAGGCGACACAGGTTGTTCTGGGACCTAATAAAGGTTTGTAAAGCTTCGCACAAACCACACACACCTATTTTTATGCTCGATTAATTAATTAAAAACATTGATGAACAAGCGGCACCAGAGCGGCCGTGGCTGTACCCTCACCAGGGGAAGGGGGGGGTGCTCTTTCTCTCTCTCTCTCTCTCTCTCTCTCTCTCTCTCTCTCTCTCTCTCTCTCTCTCTCTCTCTCTCTCTCTCTCTCTCTCTCTCTCGCCGTATATATGTCATATATATATAATACTAAAGTACCTACCATCTTGAATAGGAAAAAAGAAAAATACCGCAGGTTTTTTATATACACGAAAACATTTATACTTGAAGCCCTAATTTTTTGCTCGTTCCACAGGGTCTCTATTTAGTTCTTGTGTCAAAACTTATCTCGGACTCTGCCCTCCCCCCTACAGCCTCGTTCCACCACCACCACCACCACCACCACCACCACCACCACCACCACCACCACCACCACCACCCCGCCAAGCAAAGACTGATAGGAACAGGTATTCTTCCAAAGAGTGGCTGTTTACGCCTTTTGTACACGCGCCTTTCAGAGTCATGCGGCTCTGATCGATTTTCGATTCCTATTTTTTTTCCTCTTTTAGAAACTGATCGTCCAGCTTTGCCTCGTGCTTGGCTTATGAACGCAGCCTTCACTCTGACGGCGTTCACTTTCCATCCTTTACAAGCGAAGCAGAACCCGTGTTTACAGTGTTTTTGTTTACGTGCAGCTTGCGGTAACTAATTTGTTTTCCATTTTGTCAAGTAAAGTTTTAAGTAGTAACAAGAAAGTGACTTGATATCCAGGTAATCTATGGAAAATGGCGACGCATAACCACTACGATTTGACATCAACTCTTTACTTTCACCTTCTCACTGATAGTCATGTGGATAAACTTACTGTTATTCTACACATTCCTCCATAAGTTAATGAATGACATACATACATACATACATACATACATACATACATACATACGTGCGATCAGCTGTTCAGTGTTAACTTTACTTATTATTTTGTTCCCAAGGCTGCGTGACTCTTTAAACATATTCACTTGAAACTTCTTGCAAAACTCAATCGAATTAACTTACTTGAAGGCAACTCTATGGCTTCCTTGCCATGAATCAGTATAATAACTACATTCTTTCACACTGTTGCTATATATAACACATAATACACCTTCAGTGTCTCTAATTTGATCATTAAGTAGCTGGTTACTTTCACTTGCTTTAACAATTCCTATTTTCAGAAATGCTATTTACCATCTCTATAAATTTCAGTATCTATACAAAAAATTTTATTCCTTATAACACTCGTACCATATTTCTGATTGAATGTCAATTAGGAAGAGGTTCGAGGTATTCTATTTATGGCACGGCCTGTGAGTGGAAAGAGGACACGTGGCAGGGCTGTAGGAGACTATGTGACACTTCTGGTAAGTGTTAATGTTTAGGCATCCCAGTGAACCTGACACTCCACCTAACCAACAAACACTCCCTTGCTGACCCATGATTGTTAGTGTCATTGGCATTGTTGCTGATGTTATATTTGTTAAGTATCATACTACTATTACTACTACTAATAATAATAATACTACAACAACTATAACAACTACAACTACTACTACTACTACTACTACTACTACTGCTACTGCTACTGCTACTGCTACTGCTACTGCTACTACTACTACTACTTCTACCACTACCACAATAGGTACCATCACCAATACAAGTAGTACCACAACACACCATCACCAATATGGTTGAGCAATTGGAATGACATTGGGTTAAAGGGCGTGTTAACTGTAGAGGGAAGCAAAGAAGGAGATGGAGAGGCAGACTGAAGAGGAAGAGGAAGAGGAAGAGGAAGTGAAGAAGGAGAGGCAAGGGAAGGGAGGGGAAGGGAAGATAGCATTTGTAAAGGAGGAGCAGATATGACTGGTGAGGGAGGTGGTGAGGTGGTGACTGTTGAAGGGAATGAACAGTGACTGGTGAAGGGACTGACTGAGTGATGACTGGGACTAAAAAGGAAAAGAGAGAGAGAGAGAGAGAGAGAGAGAGAGAGAGAGAGAGAGAGAGAGAGAGAGAGAGAGAGAGAGAGAGAGAGAGAGAGAGAGAGAGAGAGAGAGAGAGAGAGAAAATTGCCACGTCTCCCTTGGTTGGCCTAAGAAGCTTCACAATGGTTCTTCCGCCTCGGTCAAAATGGCTACACAATGAAAGCGTAATGACACTCCTTTGAAGGTGACGCTAACTTTACGCCGGGGGGAAAGTGAGCCATGACGTGTGTGTGTGTGTGTGTGTGTGTGTGTGTGTGTGTTTTGACAATGGTCCTGGTCCCCCTCCCCCCCCCTTCAGAGGGCCTACCATTCACCAACATAAAGGATTGCAATCTTAGACGACATTCTCTCTCTCTCTCTCTCTCTCTCTCTCTCTCTCTCTCTCTCTCTCTCTCTCTCTCTCTCTCTCTCTCTCTCTCTCTCTCTCTCTCTCTCTCTCTCTCTCTCCTCATCCCAACATCATCATTTATATCATCACCTTTTCCTCTTCCTCCACTATTTCTTCACCTCCGTTCTGTCCTTTCTTTTGCCTCTCCCACCAATCACACAAATTCTTTCCCACCTTTCCCCGCCCCTCATCCGTCTAGAAGAAATAGTTATTCATGAGACTGACAAAATCACCATTACTTGAAGAAAACGCTGAGTGGGGAAAACTCCTCTTCTTTTCCTCCTCTTCCTCCTCCTCCTCCTCCTCCTCCTCCTCCTCCTCCTCCTCCTCCTCCTCCTCCTCAAACTTGTAATCTCACCTTCCTTTTCGCGGCTTCAGTCTCACGCGCTGCAACAAACTGATTAGAGCAACACCTTTAATTAACTAGGTCACCTGTGCAGGATTGGGACTGAAGTAAGGCGGGAGGAAGGAATGAAAAAAAAGGAAGGGAAGGGAAGGGAAGGGAAGGGAAGGGAAGGGAAGGGAAGGGAAGGGAAGGGAAGGGAAGGGAAGGGAAGGAAGACGCTATGATTAAGGGAAACCTGCGAGGAAATGAAAGGAGGCGGAAATGAGAGCAAGGGTAAAAGAGCATCAGGACAATGGTAAAGGTTTGGTTAGATGAAGGCGAGGAGAAGGAAGATGAAAGGAGGTGAGAAGCAGGAAGAGAGGAAGGAGAATAAAGGGATTACATCAATGGATTTCTGGGATTTTTTTTCTTTTTATGGGTGTGGCATCATAAGGGACACACACACGCACACGCACACACGCACACACACACACACACACACACACACACACACACACACACACACACACACACATACACACCTTACAAGTGAATTTAATTACGTACAGGCTAAGAAAATGGAATACAAATAATGTAAACTTGATAGAATTGTGATAATAACAGTAAATAAAGTAAATAACCAGAATCTGGGTCATGAATTGCAACTGTTAGAAGAGTTCACGATGAAAAAAAAATTTACCCTGACAAATAAGATGGTTGCTAAGTAGAGCTAAAATATACAACACATGAACTTTACTGAAACTAAGAGAAATAAACAAAACAAAAATAAATAAAAGAGGACGAATAGATCATAACAATAAGCAGGAAAGTTATCGAAACCAACGGAAGGAAAGAAAGTAATCAGAGAAGTATCAGTTTTCTCATGGACGCAGTGAACAAACATTAATCGCAATATTGAAGGCACGAAAAAATAGAAAGTATGATAAGAAAAAAGAAGAAAAGAAAGCCTCACAAAAGCGTATATTAGAGAAAATTAAAGAACCACTAATTATAAAGGGAACAATTTAGCTGCAGTGATTAATTGAATATAGATCTTTCAATGCAACACTTCACAACAGTTAGATGAAGTAATTCGACCTGTGAGAAAGCTGAATGGTCACGAGGAATGAAAAGTACATACATGCAGTCAGAGTATACAATATAAAGATTTAAAAAAAACTCATTGACTCATGCACGCAGAGGAAATTTCATGCGAGGAATATACATGAATTTAAGGAAAGTTATAATGAAGTGGTGTAAAGAGACAGGACGTAACAAGCTTCAATCAATCTTACATAATTGGGTCAAGAAACTACCACATAAACACACACACAAACACACACACACACACACACACATACACACACACACACACACACACACACACACACACACACACACACACACACACACACAACCCTGGCGTGACGTGATTTGGCTTTCATCTCATTACCTCATACTCAGCCACGCCCCAACAACCAACTTCCTCCCTTACACACACACACACACACACACACACACACACACACACACACACACACACACACACACACACACACACACACACACACACACACACACACCAGCTCGGTTAGTTTCCTTGTTTACGTCTATCAATATGTATGTTTGTCGTTCATGTCTGTATACTTAACTCTTTTAATGACTGACCACCCTGAGAAGGCTCTGCTCTCTCTCTCTCTCTCTCTCTCTCTCTCTCTCTCTCTCTCTCTCTCTCTCTCTCTCTCTCTCTCTCTCTCTCTCTCTCTCTCTCTCTCTCTCTCTCTCTCTTCTGATAGGGTACACAATATCACTAATACTTCAAGCCTCTTCCCTCAGTCTCCTAAGCCTCTCATCACTGCCCTCACCACTTATAATTCCCGCTACTACTCTATTCCAGCCAGACCGTCGCCTTTCTCCCCGTCTGCCGAAGAATCAGGTCGCCTTACAAGCCTGTTCGAACCAAATTGCTTATCATCAACACCCATAAGACTATTAAAGGTGATTGATGCAGGATTATGAAGGGAAATTGTGTTACTGGAGTGGATAGCAGATTACTGGTGCCTGCCTGCCTCGTGTATGGTATAATGGAGTGTTGGTGGTGATGGTGGTGGTGGTGGTGGTGGTGGTGGTGGTGGTGGTGGTGGTGGTGGTGGTGGTGGTGGTGGTGGTGGTGTGTGCCCGCCCCTGTGTTTGGTGTACGTAGTGGTGGTGTTATTGGTGTTACTGTTGGGTTTGTTTACTGGTGTTACCTATAATACGTTACTACTGGCTCACGTGTACTCAGTTGTAGTTTAATATAATTTTTTTTTTCTCTCGTTCAATGGGAGTTTAATTAATGTGGTTCTTTTAGTTTTATGGTAATGTTTGAATATATTTGTTCGATGTATATAGTTTTCTTGACCTTTTCTCTACCTCTCTACCTCTCTATCTATCTATCTATCTTTCCATCTCTATATCTATCTATCTTTCTCTCTCCTTCCAGTGACAGCCCAGTACAGTGGTGGAATATATTAATGCAGGAGTGACGGCGTGAGTTGAGTTCGAAAAATAGAAGGTGAATGGCACTTCGCGATTATACGCCTCCAGTGCCCACGTTTCGGCCGTCAGGTGTCTGTGTGAAGATACCAACTTTTTCTTTCTATCTAACAGGGAGAGACTGGAGGCAATGGTAGCGTCGGCGGGGTGATACCTTTTTGAATCGATAAAAAAAAAAAAAAAAAAGAATGGTAGGAACAGCTCAGTATTGTCACTCTGCTAGAACTCAGAACACAAAGACCCGAACACCACAAACCCCAACACCACAAACTGCTAACTATCACACCCCAACACCACAGACATCGACACATTGCCTCATCTCTCCCTTACTCTCCTTTCCTTTCGTCGCCTCCCTCCCTCCCTCCCTCTCTCCGTCCCTCGCGCCCTTCCTTCCCCTTAATCCCGTCCCTCGCGCCCTACACCGGCCAATACTGACCCGCCGCGCTTGTCGATGAGACACGGAAACTCGATAAAGAATTGATGAACTTTCTTTGGAGGCATTTCGAGAAGGAGGAGGAGGAGGAGGGAGAGGGAAAGGAGCAGGGAGACAAAGAACAGGAGGAGGAAAAGGGAGACAAAGAAAAGGAGGAAGATAAAGAAGAGGAGGAGGAAGTGGAGTAGAGGAGGAGGAGGAGGAGGAGGAGGAGGAGGAGGAGGAGGAGGAGGAGGAGGAGGAGGACAAAAAAAAGAAGAGGAGGAGGAGAAAGCGGAGGACAAAGAAAAGAAAGAGGAAGAGGAGGACAAAGAAAAGGAAGAGGAAGAAGAGTAAGAGGAAGAAGAGAAGGAGGAAGAAAAATAAGAGGAGGAGGAGGATCATAATGACAAAGCAATATTATGAGAGACAGAAGAAGGAAAAAATGACTAAACGGAGTGAGGGAGAAACATGAATAAGTAAGTAACTGTACGAAAAAAAAATAAAAAAAAAATAAATAAATAAAATAGAAAATAAATAAATAAATAAATACAAAAAAAGAGATGCAAGGAGGAGGTGGATTGCACAGTTTACCTTTTGTATCACTTTTGAAAACGAGTTATGAGTGAACGTAAACAAAAAAAAAAAGACAAAGAGGATTGACATGAACTAATTACCTCTTTTTTCCTCTCTTTTTTTCCTCTCTTTTTTCCTCTTTTTTCTATCTATCTATCTATCTATCTACCTCTCTCACTACCTATGTCAATTTTTCCTTTCCTCCTCCTCGTCCCCCTTTTAATCTCTCTCTTTCATATATGCCTTTCCCTCTAAACGTTGTTATTCCTCTTTGTATCAACTTTTAGCATTCTTTATTCTTTTTACTCTTTCCATGTTTTACTTTTCAGTTATTCCTTCCTCTACTCCCAGACATTTTTCTTTTCCATTTTCTTTTTCTACTTCCTCCACCTCCCTTCCTCCCTACTTCCCTTCCTTCCTTCACCGTAGATTCCACTCCACTTACTCCCTTCCTACTCCTATTCATCTCATCCGCACCTGCCTGTCATAGTATTGATTCCAAGGACATTCACTCCCCCGCCACGTCTACTCTCCTCTCCACCTAACATCAAACACGCTCAATTTCTGTGCTGAATAGAAATGTGTGAAATTAGAAAAATACTTCAATAACCGCGTGTATCAGAGCAAAGAATACACACATACAACAGCACAGGACACTCCCTCCCTCTCATGGTAATGGATGCACTGTGTACTTTTCATTAAAAGTTTTCAAATATCGAGTTGTGCAAATGATTAACGAGATTTCTTTTTACTTCTATTTCTATCTATAACTTACTGTCTTGCATGAATATAAAGCAATGATATAATATGACTATCCTACGTACTACTTATACATTGATAGTCAGCTCTATTTAAACATGGTCCAACCAGATAGATGTATGCCTTTCCACTTATATACATAGTAGTAAGCTGTCTTGTTATTCACGCTCAGCTGTTAATCGAAAGAACATAATAACATAAGAAAATAAGGAGGCTGCAAAAGGCCAGTTGACCTACACAAGGCAGCTCCTGTCCACCTAACACTTACCATCAAGAGTAGCAACAACAGGTAATGGATTGAACAGTGGTGACATTATAATTATTGCACTCTACTTTACTTTTACTCCACTTTACTGTATTCTCGTGATGGATGTAATATTTATCCATAACTTGAACACACACACACAGCAACAGGAAACAAAAAAAGAAAGAAAAAAATAATGCAGCCAGGCTTGAAAATTGAAAAGTGGAGTATGCAGCAGTTTGTAGGTTTAACGCAGGACTTGTGGGTTTTTGAAGGGTTAGTGTGTGTGTGTGTGTGTGTGTGTGTGTGTGTGTGTGTGTGTGTGTGTGTGTGTGTGTGTGTGTGTGTGTGTGTGTGTGTGTTATGCGGAGAGAGAGAGAGAGAGAGAGAGAGAGAGAGAGAGAGAGAGAGAGAGAGAGAGAGAGAGAGAGAGAGAGAGAGAGAGAGAGAGAGAGAGAGAAACTGCAGACAGACAGTTGGATTGCGGTGATGAAGGAGGAGGAAGAAGAACAATAACAATAACAAGAACAAGAACAATAACAACAACAACAACAAGAGGAGGAGGAGGAGGAGGAAGAGGTAGGAGGAGGCAGCAGCAGAGACAGGCCAGCAGCAGCCCAAGGCATAGTCTACTCTCACTACAAGGAGATCTAAGACACCGCCAGTTCATCTCAATGCTCGGCCTTGCAATGTGACTGGCTGGCATCTTGACCTGATTCTAGAGGCACGCCGCTGAGAACACAAACAGAGCCTCGCCAAGTGCCCGCCCTGGGGAACACCGCTGCTGCCTTCCTCCTCCTCCTCCTCCTCCTCATGGCTGGTGCTCGCTACTATGTGAACTTCCTTTGACGAAATGCTAAGAAAAACGGGTTAAAAATGAGGTAATGTACGTTTTTTTTAAAGTGTGATTTAGAAGACGCTACGAAACATGGCTTGAAAAATGAGGTGCGGTTTTTTTTTAATTTTATAAGTGTGATTCAGGAGTGACTATAACATACTTAACGTTGATGAATTAATTAAACACTGGAAACATTCTTGTACACCCTGCCGCCCCTCCCCTCCTCCTCCCCTCCACAACACACACACCCACATATATAGGCGGCTACGAGACAGCGAGACGGGAAAAAAGAGGAGGCAGGGAAAGATATTAAAAAGAAGGGATAGAAAATGAGGGAAAAATGAAAAAAAAAGTGAAGTAAAAAAAAAACAGGAAGAAGGAAAAGTGGAGAGATGCCAGGAGGAAGAAAGAATGTGGAAAGTATGAAGCTAGGAGGAAGATCGACGGAGGTGAGTACAAAATATGATAAAAGGGAGAAAGGCAGAGAGGAATGAAGCAGGGAATTAGAAGGATAGGATGAGGAATGGAGAAGCATAACAAAAAAATAAAGGAAGTAGATGAGTCACAGCGGAAAAAATGAAAAAAATAAGAGAGAGAGAGAGAGAGAGAGAGAGAGAGAGAGAGAGAGAGAGAGAGAGAGAGAGAGAGAGAGAGAGAGAGAGAGAGAGAGAGAGAGAGAGAGAGACCTTAGGAAGAAAAAAAGAAAGAGTAAAGAAAACAAAAAGAGCAATGCAACATAGAGAAAGAAAATAAAAGAAAGAATGAAAAACAGTGTGTGAGCTCATTTACCTTCCGGTCATATATTTCTCTCTCTCTCTCTCTCTCTCTCTCTCTCTCTCTCTCTCTCTCTCTCTCTCTCTCTCTCTCTCTCTCCCTCTGAAATCACTCAAAAACTCATCAATATTTCCTTCCTTTCCTCTCCTTCAGTCTCTTCTACTTTATCCATTCTTCATCTTCTTCTTGTGGCTTAAAATTCATCATTCTATCGTCCATTCCCTGCTTTAGCTTCTTCTATTAATCTTCCTTCCTCTGCCTCACCAATCTCTTTACTTCTCTCAGTCAATCCATCATAATTTCCTTCACCTCACCTACACTTTGCTATTCCTTCCCCTCCCTCTTTCCCTCCTACTCTCCCTCCCTCCCTCCCTCCCTCCCATCCTGACTCCCTCCTTCCCTATTCACTCTTTCACACCCTTTCACAAGATTCCTTCATCATCTATTCATATTACTCTCTCTCTCTCTCTCTCTCTCTCTCTCTCTCTCTCTCTCTCTCTCTCTCTCTCTCTCTCTCTCTCTCTCTCTCTCTCTCTCTCTCTTTTCCTCTCTGTCTTTCCTATTATTATTCTCCTTCTCTCTTTCCTCATTTTCTTCCTGCTTCTGCTAATATATCTTATCCTTTCATCTCTTCCTCTCGTTTATTTTTTCTTCTTTATTTCTGGTCATTGGATTTCTGTAATATTTGCCTTTTCTTTTTCTCTTCCTCCTCCTCCTCTTCTTCTTCTTCCTCCTCCTCCTACTCCTTTTATTATAGTAGTAGAATGTAGCCACACGGACAGCCTGTTGATGTTTGTTCTTCCTTTGTACTCCTCCTCCTCTCACTCACTCCTCCTCCTCCTCCTCCTCCTCCTCCTCCTCCTCCTCCTCCTCCTACTCTTCCTCCTCCTCCTCCTCCTCCTCCTCCTTTTAGTGAACCTTCATCAAAAGTTTCGTCACTATCCCGTTTTCAAGATTCAAACAAATATAACCAAAGTTTAACAAACAAGATTTTTTATTAACAAAACCAAACAAAATGCCAATGTATGGAATGAGATTCGTATATTTGCCAATCCAGCTGAACGCACGTGAGCTGCGTGTGGCCCGCTGCCGAGCCGAGGCCGCGCTGCGTGAACACAACCTTGCACGCAAGTTTGCCGCAGCCAAGAACAGAGTCAAGGTGGACTCAACTGTACTGGAAGTCAGTGTTCCAGTGGAGGTCATCGACAATGAGGTCGAAGACATCACAGCAGGGGGCGTGTCTCCCCACGTCTCCGTCCCATCCGTCACCGGGGTGGACGAAGGCGGGCTGAAGGAGGAAGCAGCCCAGGACGGGGACGGGTGCTCCGAGGCGGTCGTCTTCCCCAGCGGGGCAGTGAACCAGGAGGACGCAGCTCGCCTGGTGCGGCGTAGCCTCCTGGTTCCCGCCAGGTTCAGGGACCGCCTGGCAGGAGCTGGTGACTACTTCATCGAGTACCTGGAAGGACATCACTCCGTCAAGATCTTCCGGGACTCCAAGATGTGGCACATCAAGGGCCGCAAACGCAATGTGCTCCCCTGCTACACATCCGTCAAGGAGTTGATCGCAGAATGGCGGCGTCGCGAGGCTGTCGACGAATGAAAGGTTTACTGTGAGGTGCGGCGTCTTTTACAACAGCAGCGCGGACGTGTGTGTTCCCTTGCCCAGCAGGAGGACGACCCTGGGCACGACGATGCCCAGTGAGGGAGTGGACGGGTACGTGGTGCAGGACCTTACCCAGCAGGGGGAACCCCAACAGGGGAACGGGTGGCCCCAAGTACCCTACACTTCCAGGGAAAGTGGATGGGTATGTGGAGCAGGTCCTGCCCTAAAAGGGGGCACCCCAACAGGGGGACGGGTGCCCCCAAGTACCCTACACTCCCAGTACCTTCCAACACTCCACAAAGGGCAAGTGGCACACCAATGGCCGCATAGAAAACGAGGCACCGTGTTACACAGTAATCCAGACGTTGGTCGCAGCGTGGCGGCGACGCGAGGCTGTCGATCCACCTCAAGGCTGAATGTTATTCTCTTATATATCTTTCCTTTCTTATCTACCTACATATACTTAGTGTGTGTGTGTGTGTGTGTGTGTATGTGTGTGTGTGTGTGTGTGTGTGTATGTATGTATGTGTGTGTCTATATATATATATATATATATATATATATATATATATATATATATATATATATATATATATATATGTGTGTGTGTGTATGTGTATGTATTTCCTAGTTTATATTTCGAGTTTGTAGTAATCCGTCTTTTGTTACTTTATGATCACATTTTTCTTTACAATTTATAATGTTTTTGGCACACACGATGTCTTAAATTCCGTCAATACTCGTAAATTACATTAGTCTATTACCCTCTCTGGAAAGCTGAATTTCCTCACAACTTCCTATAATTCTTTCTTATATAATGTTTGCAGTGTTCCTTGTGAAGACTGTTTAGATACAATATAGTCATTAATGTCAATCTTTCCTTTACATTCGACACAATTAGATAGCATGTCCATATAACCTTCATTTCTTCTCTCTTGTAATGCTGGTAATTGTAGCTCATCCAGTTTTTCTTCATTGCTCTCTCTTTTGAAAAACACCATGCAATTAGACGCTGGACTTAATCTATTGAGCTAATTTGTACGTCATGTGTATGTGTGTATGATGTGTGTGTGTGTGTGTGTGTGTGTGTGTTTTATTTACTTAAATGTACTTTACGTAATCAAAAAGTAAATCCTTGTTCTCTATTTTAACTTCTAAAACAAAAACAACTTTCAACTCAAGAATGTTTTGTTCTTTACGTCACCATCAACTAACTGCATCGCCTTGAAGCTATCTATTTATTCATTTATTTATTTCCAAGCATCAATATTCCTGCGGGAAGTTGAGTCTCTTTTTCAGAATAATGGAAGTGGTATTTCTTCTTTATTATTATTCATATTCTCATGTTCATTCATCATTTGTTATCGTGAGCTCCATTCTATCCTGTCATTCTAGCTCACTTACCTCTTTGTATATTATAATTACATTCTCTCTCTCTCTCTCTCTCTCTCTCTCTCTCTCTCTCTCTCTCTCTCTCTCTCTCTCTCTCTCTCTCTCTCTCTCTCTCTCTCTCTCTCACACACACACACACACACACACTTTCTCTCTCTCTCTGTCTATCTATCTATCTATCTATCTATCTGTCTTTTATTTTATTTTTTCTATTCTCACTTCGCATTTAATTGGTCTTATGTCTGCTTTAATTACTTCTTTTTCTGCCACTTATTTTTCCTTTTCTAGTTTTTTTTTCTTCTCCATAATCAGATTCTGGTCCTAATATCAGCATTAAAATTTCTCTCAATTTGTTCTCATCCATCTATTGCAACTCTTCTTGCATGCTAATGGATAATTTATAAGTTCATCTAGTGAATGCATTATTATTATTTTTTTTTCAAAGGGGAGAGGTGATAATTGATCTTTGAATTTTTTTTTTCCTCGTTTTATTAAATGTCTCTATTTCCATTTTATTATCCCATTCGTGGTTTTTATCCTTCACCTTTCACCTATTTCTAAGGCTCGATATTCTTGGTGTTACACTCAATCCAGCTAACTTGGCACCAGTTTCACAGTTTATCCAAATTATACACATTTAACACTAACAGTTTCCTTCATAATCCTAGCCTCACCTGGGAACATAAATACACCAGTGACAAGCAGTTTGAATATAATTGATGTTATAACTCAAACCAAAATCATTATCAGTCACATACAACATCAGATATAATTATGGTTACTACTGAATTCCAAGGTCACGACAATTACTACATTTCCATGCAGGTTTTAATCTCTTATATTTGATCTCGTCTGCATCAATACCAGGAAATTAATAATATTCTTCAACAGCTTTTCGTGGACACCAAGAGTAGTTATCAAAATCCATGAGAGTAAAAGTTCCCAAATCATTTATATATATTTATCTATTTTATTCGTTTTTTTTATTCTATTCTAAGTAGTCATATTCAACGCAGTCTTTCCTTGCTTGTATGATATTAATTTATTCGTTCTACTATACAAGCTCTTCCATTATATCATTAACATTAGTAATTCGTTGTGTGTGTGTGTGTGTGTGTGTGTGTGTGTGTGTGTGTGTGTGTGTGTGTGTGTGTGTGTGTGTGTGTGTGTGTGTGTGTGTGTGTGTGTGTGTAAACTGAGTATTATAAATATTCAAGCCAACTCAAAATGTTTAATAAAAGTAGAAGCAAATATTCAAATTAGTTGGAGCAGATGTACACGGAAAGGGGTCAGAAGGGAGGGAGGGAGGGAGAGAAGGAGGGAGGAAAGGAGGGCGGAGGAGGAAGGGAAGCAATGAAGGATAAAGGGAAGCTGACACTGCAGAGGAGGAGTTAGGCAAGGATGGGTAAAGGGGGGTCAGGGGTAGGGGTAAGGGGAGGTGTGGTCAAAGTGGAAAGCACAGCCACCTTAATGGGAAACTATGTATCCCTAACTACCTCATTTAACATCACACAGTAAACGAGGCTCGTAAACTTTACTTTGGACGTGTGTATGTGTGTGTGTGTATGTGTGTGTGTGTGTGTGTCTGTGTGTGTGTGTGTGTGTGTGTGTGTGTGTGTGTGTGTGTGTGTGTGTGTGTGTGTGTGTGTGCGTGCGTGCGTAACCTTCATGATGCTACAAAGAAAAACTCCCCCACCTGCCTCATTACCCAGGTGGCTGCCTCATTAACGTAACGTAATAGCCTCCCAACACACACTACATCACCATGACTAAGAGAGGGATGATTACAATATAACCATTAATAAACCTAAAACAGACCCACATAAAATAACTCATATTTTCTCTTCTTCTTCCCTTAATAAACGACCAACAGGCCAACATAACCTAACGCACCTTTTCTCTTCACCTCGTCTTCACACACACACACACACACACACACACACACACACACACACACACACACACACACACACACACACACACACACACACGTCGCCAGGTAACATCAAGGTGGCAATTAGTTTCGGTGGCAAATAAGTGCTACACTCTCGACCTATAAAAAAAACACTACCGATAAGTTCTTGGAGAGGAAGGTAAATATATAAATTTACGTTATAATCAAAGGTGTTTATTATGCAACTTTTTAAATATTCTAATGAGACTCATTAAAATTTTTCTTCCATTCGTCAGATGCACGACAGCGGGGGGAATGAAGATGAGATGAGAGGAGGAGAAGCAGGAAGAGGGAGAAAGAGAGTGGAAGAGAAGGAGGAAGAGGAGGAGGAAAGAAAATAAACACGACTAGCTTATGCAAACTGGCAGAGAAAATCCCTCATGGTTTTATGGAAGAAAATGTTGATGAAAGTTGGAATTTTTTTTAGAGTGCAAGGGGTGTGGAGAGGGGTGGAGTGTTAGGGGGTGGGTGGAGTGTTGGAGGAGTGTGGGTGGGGTGCTGTTGGGGTGTGGGTGGGGTATTGGAAGGGTGTGGGTGTGGAGGCTCTGCGGGTGTGCATATTACCCTCACCTTTGACTGTTATTAATGCTTAGGTCTGGGCAAGGTGGTATTAAGAGTTCTCTCAAGGGCCAGACTAGTTAGTTAAGTGTGTGTGTGTGTGTGTGTGTGTGTGTGTGTGTGTGTGTGTGTGTGTGTGTGTGTGTGTGTGTGTGT
>JAPQNM010000005.1:3805229-3807729 GCA_029783475.1 Metacarcinus magister
CCTCCTCCTCCACCTCCACCTCCACCACCTCCACCACCTCCACCTCCTCCTCCTCCTCCTCCTCCTCCAGCAGGTGACACAGTACTGGTCGGCCCAGGTAGGTTAAGTCATTAGTTCCAGGTGTTGGCAGACAATACCTGAGAGAGAGTTAGGAACAATGGGGAGAGATAAAACAATTTCCGTAATTGGTGTTTGGACTGTAAATACAATAGTGGCGGTGGCGTTGTAGGGGTGAAGACCGACCGACCCTCACACCGACCCTACACGAGGCCTCTCTAGACACTCCACAATCAAATTCACTTCATGTCGGGCAGCGGGAAGCGGGGAGACACAGATGGCCTGATAAATGGGAGAGGAAAGGGTAGAAGGAATGAAAAGGGGCCGTAGGAATAGGAGGAATGCAAGACTAAGGCAAGAACGCGTGGAGGATGTGTGTAAGGGGTGGGAATGGAATGTATAGAGAGGTGTGAGGAGAGGGAAAGAGATAATTAAGAGAGGTGGAGACACGAAGAGAGGGACGAAGAGAGGGAAGCAAGGGTGTGCAGGGGAAGGAAAGAGGGAAGGGAGGAACAAACAAACAAGCCAGGGAGGAAGATGAATGTGACGGGAAATTGACGACAGAGAGAGAGAGAGAGAGAGAGAGAGAGAGAGAGAGAGAGAGAGAGAGAGAGAGAGAGAGAGAGAGAGAGAGAGAGAGAGAGAGAGAGAGAGAGAGAGAGAGAGAGAGAGAGAGAGAGAGAGAGAGAGAGAAAAAAAAATTAAACGAAAAAAGAACACACACACACACACACACACACACACACACACACACACACACACACACACACACAGGGGGGCGGTGGCCTAGTGGCTAGCGGTCGGGCATATCAGCTCAGGGTCTCTAGTTCAATCCCAGGCACGTGCTGGCCACTTTTCTTTGGTAATACCGCCGAGTGGCCTTAGATCACCCACATGCTGCCATAACACTATCCTCGACGGGACTGCAGAGCTCTATGCTCGAGGAGCTTCCGCTGGCAACATGAGCCTCTCTATATGAAACGAGGCGTCACTTAAAAAATCTAACCCGCGCTACTAACGGGCGGAGGCCGACCGGCGCCACTGGTAAAAACGAATGAAAAAATACATATATATATATATATATATATATATATATATATATATATATATATATATATATAAACACACACACACACACACACACACACACACACGATATCTAAACGACTCCAAAAGAGTGCTCATGAACAAACGAAGCAGCAAGTACTAGAATTAATATCAATGCTAAAATATAAATGCAGTGAGAAATGAAAATAAAAAAGTTATTTCAATTAATGTTTTCAAGCAGCTTTAGGCGCAAGCTTAGCAAGCAAAGGTAAGACACACACACACACACACACACACACAACACACACACACACACACACACACACACACACACACACACACACACACACACACACACACACACACACATACAAACACACACACACACACACACACACACACACACACACACACACACACACACACACTTGCAAACACTAACCACAAACACTTCTAACAACATACATCCCCCGAAGAGTGACCAACACACACCACCACACACACACACCACCACCACCACCACCACCATAACCCGTCCATCACAGCAGCTGCCAATACCTCCTAGATTGATGGTCGCGTGGAGGGTTGTTAAGCTTCACGGGGCGAGGCAAGGAGGTGGGCGGAGCTGGACACAGAAAGATGGAGCAGCGACACCAGTGAGTTGCAGCAATACGAGGAAGACGATAATGATGCAACCACTGGAATCTAACGTGTGGTGTTGTGAAATATAACACACATGGTTGACATATTTATAGTTTTCTTTGTATGTATGTATGTGTGTACGTGTGTGTATGTGTGTGTGTATGTGTGTGTTCCTTTCATCTTTCAGTGTTGCAATTATCTCGCTCCTTCCCCTCTTTTTTCCTTTCGTAATTTGAGGGAAAGGCAAGTGTTTTCAGTATTGGTGTTTTTCTGTATGTTTTTTTTCCCCTTCTTACTCCTTCTTCCGTGTGACAGGAAAAGAAAGACGAGGGGCACTTGCCTCGATATATATATATTACGTTTTTTTTCCCGTCTAGTTTTTTCCTTCCTCTTATTTTCTTTGCTATCTGTGGGTGCTTCCTGCTTCCTCTCTCATTCCTTTTTTTTTGTTTCATCTATCTTATTTCTATTTATTCTTTTTTTTTTCGTACTCTTCATTATTTTGTTGTTAATGGAGGAACCCACTTCATATGAATTTGAAATATGCTTAACATTTTTTCAACACACTGAATAATTATATCTACCTGTTTTTCTACCTTATTCTGTCTGAAAGTCTGTGGAAAGTGCTAAACATATCGACACACTCTTTCCCTTTTGTATTTATAGTCTCTCATTCTCTCTCTCTCATTCTCTCTCTCTCTCTCTCTATCTATCTCTCTCTCTCAACCAAGAAGACTAGCGACATCCCTTCCGG
>JAPQNM010000005.1:3812729-3815229 GCA_029783475.1 Metacarcinus magister
TGGTAAGGATTTATGGAATTACTGCGAATATCTGAACAAAAAAACCAGGTAACATTTTTCACTCTCGATTGCAATTCATTTTTCTACACTATTTCATATACGCCATGTGGAATTTTATGCTCAAAACTATGTTGTGGTTTGATTTTTCATACACATGACCAATTTTTGTAGAAGTTTCTATTTGCAATATATTTTTTTTCCATGTAAGTGAGCCTGGGGAAGTGGAAAATAAAAATCAAATATATATAATAAAAAAACCCGGCTTATATTGCTACTTACTCCTAGAAATAATATAAAAAAAAATTAGTCTTTGGAGGCATATTGATACTCCTCTCTTACAAGTGTTCAAGTAATAGGAAGGAAACATCATCTCTAGAAAGAAAAAAAAATATATAAAAAGAAAAAAAAAGGAAAATAAATAAAAATAAATAAATACTTTGTTGCTCTTGTTGATTCTTTTTTCCTTCATTTCTTTCCTCCAACTCATGACTACTGTTACTGCTGCTAGTTTAATGGCTCATGTTTCCCGGTGCTGATACGCTGACGTGGTGCTGATATGTATAAAGGGGAACGTGGAAGGTATGTATGTATGTATGTATGTATGTATATGTGTGTGCATGTATGTATGTATGTATGTAGACCACGTTACTAGGCAAGTCAATAAGATCACCAAGGCTTAGCTGGATTTTGGTCAACCCTGATTGTTCCGCCACCATCACTACTACTACTACTACAACTACTACTACTATCACTATTACTATTACTATTACTATTACTATTACTATTACTACTACTACTACTATTACTGCAACAACTACTACTACTACTACTACTAGACATTGCGGTGAAACAACAAAATAAGAGTTAAACAATATGATACAAACAGCATTGCAGGTATATTGTAAGGAGGAGGAGGAGGAGGAGGAAGGGGAGTGTGGTGAAGAGTTCTGTGGAGGTGCTATAATTTTTGTTGAATGTGGTGGTGGTGGTGGTGGTGGTGGTGGTGGTGGTGGTGGTGGTGGTGGTGGTGGTGGTGGTGGTGGTGGTGGTGGTGGTGGTGGTGCAGCAAGGCAAGGTGGATGCAATTATAAGCTAAGTCAAGACAATCACAGGCGTAAGGAAGAGAACTACAGCGCAAGTGTATATAAAAAAACAAAATAATTATACACTTAAAAGAGAAAACAAATAATCACGAGTATTCAGAGGCACTCCAATGACCTCCACAGACACGGAAACACCATTACAAAACAAGTGAAAACAACTAGACGCAAGGTAATGAGAACGATTAATCAAGAGAAAATAACAGCAATTATCAGACTGAGGGGAAGAGTAACACACAAGACGACGGCCACAGCAGGGAAACAGGGGGAGACAGGGAGACTGGCAGGGTGAAGGAAGCAGGGGCGATGACACACCAGCAGGGGAAGAGAGAGATAGATAGATATAGAGAGAGAGAGTTCCATCTTAACCATCTTAAGAGTCAGGATATGGAGGCGAAGGACGGTTGGAGGCTGACGAAGATTGTGTTGCATCTCATGAATGTTTAATTGCTTCGTGGGCGAGTCACTGGCTAGGTAAGGTTAAGGCTGAAGTGATGCGCAGGTGGACTGATAGCTAGATAAAGGAAAGGGAGGAAGATGGCTGGTGAACTGATAGCAAGATAGAGGAAAAACAAAGATGGTTGATGAGTAGTTAAGGCGAATGAGCAGTTATCAAGAAACTAGGAGGAAAAACTAGTTAGTGTATAGGGTTTAAAAGCGTATCAACACAAGGGTATCAACACTGACCCAAACTTGGATCAGAGAGAAGCTGCTCAAGGTGTCACGCTGATAATGGAAAGAAAGGAAATGTAATAATGGTGCAGGATAATATAGAGGAAAATAAAGTCAAATAATAATAGTAGATGATAATGGAAAGGGAAAGGAAAATCACATTATAACGATACAGGATAATGGAAGGAAGAGAAAGTCACATAATAAGAAAGTGATAAATTAAATGTAAAGTCAGGATCCAACTCATACAACGTAATTAATAATGGTGAATAGGTGATGAGAAATTTAAAACATGAAAAAACAACATGAACTCATAAAAAAAATAAAAAATAAAAGGAAATAAGAAATGGCAAAAACTCATGAAAACAAGATCAAACAGGGAGACGCAAAAAATATGTAAATAAATATAATACAAAAAAAAAAAACCTTGATGAAAAAAAAACAAGATGAAATGAAAATTAAATAGCAGTGCAGCATCACAGACTAAAAAAAATTGTAGTGCCAAAAAAAAGTAAAAGAGTGAAATACAAGTTTGCGAAATAATGAAGGAAGCAAAACAGCTAACCTAACAAGATAAAACACGCCTGAAAACACACGCACACACACACACGCACACACACACACACACACACACACACACACACACACACACACACACACACACACACAACACAACACAACACACACACTTAAAACAGAAAGCCAAATAGAAGTTTTACTATTACTTT
>JAPQNM010000005.1:3817729-3820229 GCA_029783475.1 Metacarcinus magister
TCCCACTCACCCATTTTTTGATACACACTACTTGTTCTTATATTAAAAAAAACCACAAAAACATTAATAGTAAATTTATATCACATTTCTTGAGTGTTGTGCATAATTTCTATTAATTATCATCACTCTCCAAGGTAATGATGGCTCTTAGAAGGGTTGTATGTACTCTTATATGTAGTACACCTAATGTGTGTGTAGAGGAGAGCGGCTTTGTATGTATTTAAACTCTTCTACAGACTACTTTTTAGTAAACAATAATTAAACAGGCTTCCTTAAAAAAAATTGTGGCGTTTGAGCATTCTCATTTCCATGCAAAGGAGGAAAAAATGTAAATACGGACATTGTAAGTCGAGGGATTCTACTGTGCGTATGGAGGCGAAAGAAAAACGATTATGATGCGCAGGGAAACAATTATACTTCGGCAGACAAGAAGCTCAATGTAATGAGTAAATAGTTAAACAGCTACAAGTATGCTCTCGAGGGGACGTGAAGGTTATAAAGCCAACACGAGCAGTGGAATAACTAGTGTAGTTATCAGAAAGACATCCATCTTCCCTATTATCGCAGAATATTTACGAGTATTCAATTAATTTCTAAATAAACTAATTGATGTTACACTCACAATTTCCTGGAGGTAGATTAATCCACTGAGTGATGACATAATTTGAACATAAATTTCCACTGAGAAGTAAAACAAAACACTGCGCACCGCACTCATGCAGTCTAAACATTCACGTCCTTGTGGAGAGAGTGAGTGAGTGAGTGAGTGAGTGAGATGCAAATGAATTACGTCGATCCATCTGGCGTCCTTATGAATATTCATTTACACGTAGTCCTGGTTTGCCTAAAGAGCGTGTGACTTTCAAGTGTTTGTCTATATCTGTTATGTCTGTGTTTTTCTCTCTCTACCTATGTTGTGTCTGTTTGTGAATCTTTTTATATATTTTGTTCATTTCCGGTTATCTATGTGGCTTTATATTTGTTTCATTCAGCACATTCCTCTTCAGTCCATATGTGTGTGTCAGTGTCTTTTTGTCATGCTGCCTTTCTGTATGTCTTTATGTCTGTTTTCAGTGTCATTATGTCCATACTGAGTCCCGATGATCATAATAACACCTAGATGAAATAAATACGTCAATCTACCCATGTTCTGTATAGGAAAGTTTGATCATTAACTCAACGAATAATTAACTCAATAAATAATTGATGCCAGATTATTTACATCATATAGTTTTTCCTTACCGGTACAAACAAACACACAGCAAACACTTCCTCCCAGTACAAACAAGTGAGGCTGTTTATAACCGTCTTCAGAAGCCTCGTGAACAGGAAACTCAGCAAGGTCAAAACAACTTTACAAAAATCTTCTGACATCAACCTCATCATCAAAAGAAAAGAAAATTAGAAAAAAAAAGTTGTTCAGGTTTCGCTAATGGACGCAGAGGAAGAAGAGCAGACGATTGTTACGAAATTCAGCCACTCAGGATAATGAGTTGCAAGAGTGTAATTGAACAACCTCACAGCCCACCGCCACACCAAGTCTTCCTCCTCCAGCCCTTCACACCCGGTGGCAGGATGTTACTCATTTCTACGCTAACATTCGCTGCATAGTTCCCGCCAAATTATTTATGTGTAGTTTTCAAAGAGTAGTTGTTTTTTTTTATATACAAAAGTGTTCGTGTTTGGCATTACTATAATAATGAAATAAGGCACCACTGCTAATGATATTCTACACAATTATATATATTTTTGTTCAGTTATACATTAAAAAGTATCCACTCTTGACTCTTATACAGTTATACAGCATAATAGTAATGGAAAATTTGTGGCATTACTACAATACTGCATTTGTCATGGTAGATATTTTTTGACATGCATCCACTGTAATGTTAATTAACCAAATACAAACACATTTACGTTGTTTATTGTACACAAGTAAATAAGTACACTGTTATGCCAGGATGGTTTATATTTCAGCCTGACAGTTTATTATTATCATCATTTGTTTTAGTTTTAACCCCAAACCTGTGAAAAGGGTAGAGGACTAAGACAAACTTTGAGTGTAAAATTTTCTTATTGGGAAATGCCTTCAATAGCACTTTGAGCGTTATAATGTTGTTGTTTTTCAGTAACATTCCGTTCATGTGTCACGTCAATAATGTGTTGTTGATACCAATTCTTTATTTATCTTTTCTTATAGACTTTGAGGTTAAATAGTATGTACGAAGCCAAGAATATGTAGGACGCTCAAATATCTAACATCATCATAATAATAATAATAATAATAATGATAATGTAGTAGTAGTAGTAGTAGTAGTAGTAGTAGTAGTAGTAGTAGTAGTAGTAGTAGTAGTAGTAGTAGCAATAGTAGTAGTAGTACTAATAATAACAACAATCTTACTGAAACTCTTCTTTCATAAACGAGTCAACATTCAAGAAAGAAACAAAAACGTAATGAAAAACAATATAAATACACCAATAAAAGAATAAAATACCCCAC
>JAPQNM010000005.1:3825229-3850229 GCA_029783475.1 Metacarcinus magister
CTTCCTGCATGACACCGTGAGTTTCATTCCTGCAGACCACTCTTCCTGCCCTGTACAAAGGCAACAAAGGCATGCAGGGTATAATAGGCAGGAGTACAGACTGAGGTGACACTTTCACGCACCAGCTACACTACGAGGTATAACATTTAACGACCCGGAACTCGTGACACAACCGTAAAACGTAGCCAATTCTATTTCAGTTTTGTAAGTTGTCGTTGCAGTCGACCGTAACTATTTGACGATCACATTAATGATACTTCGTTGAGCATGGGTCCGCTGCGCCCCATCGGTAAGCATCCCCACGCCATCCCACCCAAACCCAACCCACCCGAACCCACGCCTGGCCCACCCCCGCCCTTAATAGTGACCCTTACCTTGCCACGTATGGATATAAGGCTTAATTAGTGGTAGTATTAAAACGATGCCAAAATTACCCTGTAAAATAATCCCATCGTAGAGCATTTGCATAATAATTACAATGAAATGTTCTACAAGTACTATTAATTATGATTTTTTTTCAAGCAAATTAAATACACTAAATAAGCAATGATGCCGTTGTATTAGGGAGTGAATGGAAAAAATATATTAATGGTATTGATGATTAAGACAATATTGAAAGTCAAATTAGGTTGTATGAATGGAAAATCTAATTGGTCTCCTACATATTTTGTTGTTCATTTCTCGTCATACATTTATATTTCACTTTAAAATTCACCTTCATACTCCCTTACACCTGCTTGTTACTCTCCCTTCTCTCTCTCTCTCTCTCTCTCTCTCTCTCTCTCTCTCTCTCTCCTCTCTCTCTCTCTCTCTCTCTCTCTCTCTCTCTCTCTCTCTCTCTCTCTCTCTCTCTCTCTCTCTCTCTCTCTCTCTCTCTCCAATTTGCTTCGTTCGTTCACTTTTTATTTACTCTTCTTCAGTCTCCAGCGTTCTCCCTTCCCTTCCCTTCCCTTCCTGTTCTTGTTAACCACCCTAGCTCACTTCTCCCCCAACTTGCCTTTATTTCCTCCTATCTCTCCTGGATTCGAGACCACCATTGAAAATACAGAGGCAGTTTAGTACACAAAAATACAATAAAAAAAAAGAAACGAAGTGAATGGAAATAAAGTAGTGCGATGGAAAACGTAATACAACAGGAAATAATACGAGAAATGTGGAAAGGAATGGCAAGGGAGATGTACTAAAACGATAGGCAATTCCAGTGAGAGAGAGAGAGAGAGAGAGAGAGAGAGAGAGAGAGAGAGAGAGAGAGAGAGAGAGAGAGAGAGAGAGAGAGAGAGAGAGAGAAGAGAAGAAAAAAAAAAGTAGAAAGAGGGAAATTTGTGGTTGAGACTGGTGTGGGTAAGGAAGAGTGGAGGGAGAAGCAGGGTTAGACAAGCAGGGGAGATGATAGGGGTGGCCAGCAGGGGTAGGTAGGCAGGGGAAAGGACAGGGATAGACAGCAGGGGTAGGTAGGCAGGGGAGAGGGCAGGGATAGACAGCAGGGGTAGGTAGGCAGGGGAGAGGGCAGGGGAGAGGACAGGGATGGATAGCATTGGTAGGCAAGAGAAAGGACAGATTCAGATATTGTTGGCATGAAATTTGACTATAAAGACAAGGTGTGTTGTGGCAAAGGGAAGGATGTTATCACGGCATAACATCATGCAACCCCCCCCCCCCTACATACACACACACACACGGTAAAACAGTTAGGAACCAGCCTGGTAAAACCTTGAAAATCACTATAACATTCTGTACTAAAACACAAAATAAAACAACGATATTATTATAAAACTCTCAATTATGATTATTCTAATGGATATTATTACCCTTGCATTTTCTTCTATATATCCTTATGAAGAAAAATATAGTGGTATGCAGGAGTAACACTGAATTTACGACTGGCATCCATCTTCTGTTGGTGTGATATATGAAGGTGATAACGCATTCCTAGTCTCCTCGTCCTGTCGTTCTTTCTTTAAGAGTTAACAGCCACCACATCAACGCCTTATTCTTTACGCAAGAGTCCAATGCATCACTATTTGGACACTGAACACCAT
Source organism: Metacarcinus magister (assembly GCA_029783475.1). Taxonomy (NCBI): domain Eukaryota; kingdom Metazoa; phylum Arthropoda; class Malacostraca; order Decapoda; family Cancridae; genus Metacarcinus; species Metacarcinus magister. The sequence continues at coordinate 3,827,269 of JAPQNM010000005.1, forward strand.
GAATTGAAGTGTTGATTGTAATGACATGTAGGCCACCATAATAACGTGTGGCAGATGTCCTCGGTAAATTGTGTTTTTAGTTTCGCTTGGGTCAGAATAAAACAGCAAAGTTGTCATGATATTTCCTCAGTTCTCAAAAAATGTTTCATGGGTTTTTTCATACTAATGTTTAATGAAACGATAACTTTTTATTATTATTATTATTATTATTATTATTATTATTACTATTATCATTATTATTATTATTATTATTACTAGTATCATTATTAATATTGGTAGTAGTAGTAGTAGTAGTAGTAGTAGTAGTAGTAGTAGTATACAGTACTAGTACTAGTACTAGCTACTAGTAGCTACTAGTACTAGTAGTACTAGTAATAGTACTATTAGTAGTAGTAAGTATGTGTACTACTACTACTACTTCTACTACTATTACTACTACTACTACCAAAAAATCTAAACAATAATAATAATAATAAAAATTCAAACAATAATAATAATAATAATAATAATAATAATAATAATAATAATAATAATGATAATAACAATAAGTGTTGTAGTAATAATTGTCGTATCATCATCATTACAACTTTTATCATCTCCAGCCTACATTCCTAAAACAACAATAATAATAATAACAAAAACAGCAGCTGTAGTAACAACAACAACAACAACAACAAAACTGCAGTAACAGTAGCACCAACAGCCTCAGTAATAACAACAAAAACAACAACTACAATTAAACAACAACAACAACAACTATCAAACAACAACAACTACAACAACTCCAACACCCATACAATAACAACATTGACATCAACATAATTAACAACACAACAACACAACAACATTATCACCATCACCATTATCATCATTTTCAACAACAACAACAACACCAACCACAACACCAACCACAACCACAACACAACCACAACCACAACCACAACCACAACAACAACAACAACAACACACAACAACAACAACAACAACCTAACCTAACCTAACTATGCAATGAATGAACAATTGTTTCCGTGTATCTTGAAACAAACAAACAAACACGAAGACTTATGACTAATGCAAGCTATACGAAATCAAGGAAACAAGCTGAGACACACACACACACACGCACACGCCCACGCACACGCCACACACACACACACACACACACACACACACACACACACACACACACACACACAAACCAGGCATTTCTCAATCTAAATACCTGAGGCGGACTAAAGATTAATATTTTATGTATAGCAGGGAGACGATATCCACTCCTCCTCCCCCCCTAGTCCAATAACCAGACTGGGAGGGAGGGAGAGAAGGAGGGATGCAAGGGGGTGGGTGGGTGGGAGGAAGGGAAGGAAGGAGGGAGGGAGGGAAGGATGCAAGGTGGTGGGTGGGTGGGAGGAAGGGAAGGAAGGAGGGAGGGAGGAAAGGATGCAAGGGGGTGGGTGGGTGGGAGGAAGGGAAGGAAGGAGGGAGGAAGGGAGGGATGCAAGGGGTGGGAGGGAGGGAGGGAGGAAAGGATGCAAGGGAGTGGGTGGGTGGGAGGGAGGGAGGGAGAGAGGGAGAGATGCAAGGGGGTGGGAGGCTGAAAAAGTCTGGCAAAAGGTCTATTTCAGTCGGAGATTAGAAGGGATTGAGTGCAGGGATTTGAGCGTTAACTCTACCTAGTTTTTTTCAATTAAGTTAAGTCCGAGTGAGGAGGAGGAAGGAGTGCCGCAGGTATCCCTCCCCTCCTCCCTCCCTCCCTCCCTCCCTCTTTCTTTCTTTTTCTCTTTTAATATCATTCTCTTTTGCTCGCTCGGTTCTTACTAATTATTATTATCTTTATCCTTTTTTTTCTGTATTGTTTCGTTCCATGTTTTATATATATTTTTTTTTATAATCTAAATCTTCCAATCATTTTTTAAGTATCCTCAGCTTGTAATACTTTTGTTTTTCTCTTCTGGTTCTTGTTTCGTTTCGTTGATCCACAAACATTAAACATTTTACTCCCAAAATATTACCCACAATGTGTAATCATCTCTCTCTCTCTCTCTCTCTCTCTCTCTCTCTCTCTCTCTCTCTCTCTCTCTCTCTCTCTCTCTCTCTCTCTCTCTCTCTCTCTCTCTCTCTCTCTCTCAATACCTCATGTATCACCGACTGTAATACGGTTTTCACATTTTTGCTAACCTGAGCAATTACCTCGAGGCTGGTGTCACTTATTGTCTCATTAGCGGCATGGAGAGGCGGTAGTGGGCTTTTGAGTGCGTGAGTGAAGGGATGAAGTGGTGAGGTTGGGGTTGACGGAGGGTGGGTAGGTAGAGGGGATATGAGGCGAGGCGAGGCGAGGCGAGGCGAGGGCGAGGGGAGGCGAGGCGAGGGGAGGCTGTCGATGCAGTGGTGAGGGTAGGAAGGAAAGTTTAGATTGGTACAGACGAACACGATTTATTTTTGAGTAAAGTACTTGCATCATATTACTGGGAATGAAGGGATGGTGTGTGTGTGTGTGTGTGTGTGTGTGTGTGTGTGTGTGTGTGTGTGTGTGTGTGTGTGTGTGTGTGTGTGTGTGTGTGTGTGTGGTTACGTTATGAGATATCAGGTAATGAGGGAGGTGGACAAATAGATAGATAGATAGATAGATAGATAGATAGATAGAAAGGTATGTATATAAGGTAAATATCTATGAAGAAAAAAAATAAATAAATAAATGTAGATCACAACTAAGTGTAAAATGTAGTAAAATGAATATAGACAAGCAAGGGAGAGAACAAGGAAAAAAAAATGCAAAGAACATTTAACCCTTCAAAATAATACCACCACCACCTACATAATCATCAAATTAAAAGATAAATATAAAAAACACGTAAGGCTCAGGCATAAAGAATACAAATATTAAAAAAAAAAAAACATAGAAGCAGCAAAATTTATAAAAAAACAACAACACTGCAGGTTGTAAAAATGCAGCACAGAGTGAATATTCAAACAGGTAACGAAGTATTAATAGACGCGACATGAATGGAGGGAAAAACGATACGGGAAGAGGAGGAGGAGGAGGAGGAGGAGGAGGAGGAGGAGGAGGAGGAGGAGGAGGAGGATAAGGAACTGACAGCTCGTAGATAAGTTCATTAAAACTGCATCAGCGTTTAATACACCGAGACATTAGTTCCATTTACACAGATTAGTCCCTCATTAATTAAAGGATGTGAAGGGGACACTCAAACTCCTTCAAGACCAGCTCGTTTTCATATCAAAGTGAAATGATTCGTAACTTCCCTTAAAACACACATTCAAAACAGAGAAAAGACCAGATCAAGACAAAATAAAAATGAAATAACACCGGTAGATAAAGAATTCGACTCTCCTATACCTATCTTTTAACTTTTGTATTGTTTTATTCCCACTCCATCTCCACTCCATCCCCACTCCCTTACTCCACTCCACACTGTCCCTCCCTCTCCACCAGTAACACAGAGAGCAGGTGCGCGCCGCCGTGTTCAGAGTCAATAAAGGTGTAGAGACGTGTGGCACAGGTGGGTTCCGCTGCCCTAACTCTCCTGACGGTGCACTAACACATGACTCCCCTGACAGTACCCTTAACACCCTAACATGACTCTACTGACGGTACACTAACACCCTAACATTACACTAACACACACACACACACACACACACACACACACACACACACACACACACACACACAGTAACCGTATATCACGCCTTGAACACCTCTAAGCCGTCCCCAAAGCTACTATATAGGTCGTGTTCAGGGCCTGTTTGGACGATGGGAGGCAGAGGATTGGGAGGACAGGAGGAGGAGGAGGAGGAGGAGGAGGAGGAGGAGGAGGAGGAGGAGGAGGAGGAGGAGGAGGATTACATAAGAAGAACAGATACTAGAACACCTGTTGGTCTATAACGAGGATATCTGTTACTACTCCTAACCTATGTGTGGGATATCAGGATAGAAAAGATCAAGGCTTCTCCCCTCCCATCCACTTTTGGTTAGGTTCAGGCAGAAAACAATTAGGAGGAGTACAAAGGAGTAGAAAGGAAGAACAGACACCAGTACTACACACTTCAACCTCAACTCACTCCCCACCCCTGGCCCTTGTTAACACTTACCCTCTTCCCCCACTCCTTCCCTTCTTCCCCAACACTGAGGCTCCTTCCCCCCCAATCCTCATCCCTATGCATAGCCTTCTTAATCCCTTACGCCTTGCAGGAACTCATTTATAAAGGAACACAAAGATCTAGGCTTTCTTCCTTATGGTGTTTTACTTAAATATAGCATCGTGGAACTTACTAATATAGGAAACTTACATAAATAAACCTATGAACCTGAACACCTATAACAGTTAATGAATGAAATCAATGAAAAAGTTTAATACATACGTTTGAATATGAATACACGTACACATTAATGATAAGGAATGCAATGTTCTAAATGGCTCAAGGTGTAACAGTCTCTTCTATCCCTTCAGATCCTTCCTTCCCATCCTCCCTTCACATCCTCCCTTCAGATCCTCCCTTCAGCCTATCCCTGACCCATGCACCCTCGTCAATTTCATGGGTATTGGCGTTTTGGGGGTAAGAAAAAAAATATACGGCACTGGGGAATAGAGAGAGAGAGAGAGAGAGAGAGAGAGAGAGAGAGAGAGAGAGAGAGAGAGAGAGAGAGAGAGAGAGAGAGAGAGGAGAATGATGTAAGTGGAATAGCAATACACTATCGATAACAAATGTAGACGGGTAGCAGGGATGTAATGGTGCAGCTGGAGCCAGCCAGTGTGGTGCAGCTGTGAAGGGACGCAGCTGCACACTCAAGCAAGGAGGGAAGGAAGTAATTAATGAGTCCTTGGATAAACAAAGTGAATATATATATAAAAAAAAACTCAGGAAGCATTGGAAGATAAAAGAAAAACGTGATATTCAATAATAAAACAGCAACCTAAAAAAAGAAGAAAAAAAAGAGAATGAACACAAAAAAAAAAGGTTAATGTGAACAATGAAATGAAATGAAATACACGCAACATAAATAAATAAATAAAAAATAAAATGAATAAAAACGACTTAATCTGAGAAGTAAAAAAAATCTTGCAATGACACACACAAACGAACAAACACAAACACACACACACACACACACACACACACACACACACACACACACACACACACACACACACACACACACACACACAAGCACTAAAACCAACTCAAAGCAACACAACGTAAACAATATCACTGGAAACAACAAAACAAAAATAATCCTTGAATTTCCTTGTATTGCTGTTATCGTATATTTTTCTCCACCTTCTTTACTCTCTATGTTTCCTAGTTTAGTGTGGGTAAACAAGTGCCATTCCTTCCCCTTCACTCCCTCCCTCACGCTGCGTTGCTTTTGACACAGACAAGAGAATTAACTGACAGCTGCGTCTTCAATATTCCACACTCCATGCTAGGCGAGGCAACTCTCTCTCACTTACTCTCTCTCACTTTCTCTCTCTCACTTTCTCACTCTCACTCTCTCTTTCCTGCCTCTCACTTCACCACGTAGTTACCGGGTAGTTAGTGGAGGCGAGGCGAGGCGACGTGCTTTGGGTACTGAGTGGATGGAAGGACATGTCAGGACTACTACTACTACTACTACTACTACTACTACAACTGCATTGGTGTTGTTAGTATGTCAGGATAACTGTGAAGGTATATTAAGTTACGCTTCTGTATTGTGTGTTACGCGAGCGGCTGTCACGGAAAGATGTACAGTCAGTGTAGGTTACGCACGCACACATTCCCAAACACACACACACACACACACACACACACACACACACACACACACACACACACACACACACACACACACACACACACATACGTACACATTTACAACACACAGAGGTACAGTAAACAGGTATAAACAAGTCCCCGGTGGCGTAATTGATGCAACATGAGGCAGGTGACCATTATCGTTGGACCCATTTCACCAGGTGTGTGTGTGTGTGTGTGTGTGTGTGTGTGTGTGTGTGTGTGTGCACTGCACGAGCGAGAGAGAGAGAGAGAGAGAGAGAGAGAGAGAGAGAGAGAGAGAGAGAGAGAGAGAGGAGAGAGAGAGAGAGAGAGAGAGAGAGAGAGAGAGAGAGGTAACCCTATAAATTACTTTTACAGAAGTTCAAATAGTATCAAGATGAAAATTAGGCTACAAGAAAAAGAGCTTCCAGAATGTAAGAAGAACATCGATGAAGGAGTAAGAATGCTGCGTCACCATTACAGTGTTAAGGTGTATGAAACAGGTGGTCAAGGTTGAGGGTCAGTTTGTGCAACGGAACTGTGGAAGGTAAGGAGAGGCGTTCAATTATCAAATCCAGTAGAGTAATAACAAGGGACTTACCGGTAGAAAAAATGATGTTCGTGAAGATTCATACTGATTCTTACTGCCAATAAACTCACAAGGTTAATAAAGACTAGGAGGCAAATCTATATGTAACCAGTTTGTAGGATTAAAACAGTTACGCATTTTAAAGATACATTGAATTCAAGCCTATTTCCACCAAGAAGCATTGATAAAAATTAATAAACATAGACTGGAAAGACAGGCTAAGCTGAATGAAGGTAGTAAGGTATGGCTTTTTCTAGATATTGAAGTTCTTAGTTTATAAATGTTCCTTCCTTGCAGCACCTCCCTGTTCAGTACAATGTAACAACAAGGTGACAAGCTAAAGGTGTAGTGTGATAACAATTATAACTTTATCTACTTTACACTCGTGGCTTTCAGTTGTATGTCCTTAATGTGTGTGTGTGGGGGGGGCGTCGGAGAGAGAGAGAGAGAGAGAGAGAGAGAGAGAGAGAGAGAGAGAGAGAGAGAGAGAGAGAGAGAGAGAGAGAGAGAGAGAGAGAGAGAAATAATATATATGTGTGTGCTGTGTAATGTATGCCTATCGGGCTTAAAAAAGAAAATCAGACAATGAATCTCCAAACGTGATCTATGAGTACATTGGTTGCAGTCATTAATTAAGGCAAAATCCAGGTGTGAAAGCAGGTGGGAGACTTAAATTTTTTCCCTCGTGTTCCCTCCTGCCTCCCTCCCTCCCTCCCCCACACTTTTTATTTGCCTATCCCCCCCCCCACACCAGCCTGCCATCAACGGTCATATAACTTCATCATCATTATCATCATCATTAATCTTCATTCCTACTTTTAATGCATCAATCATGCCTTCACTCTCCCTAACCTAACATCCAACAGCTCTCACATAAGCCTAACATACGTAGAACACATATATATAATAAAAAATACACATCACATTCAACACATTCAACACCGGTAATAAAGGTTAATATTTAAAAAGAACAAAACTATATATTATACCACAGACCACTTACTTTCAATCATGGTAGTTTATATCAATTCACTATTCCACTACAAAAACAAAAATGGTTAACTGGTAAGACATAGCAACATTCAATTAGCATTATATTACTTCACCAAGACGAGGCACCACCACCACCAGCGTTAGCGTTTCTCCCTCGTATAGTGAGACCCTAAGTGGAATGCGAAGTTGAGGGAAGTAAGACTGAAAAAACATATAAGGAGGGAATTGAATATGTTATGGAAGGGAAAGTTAAGACGAGGTATGGGAAGGGAGAATTATTTTTTACCATACTAATGCAAGTACAAGAAAGGAAGGAAGGAAGGAAGGAAGGAATGTTGGAAGGAGGAAGGAAGGAAGGAAAGAAGGAAGGAAGGAAGAAAATAAATAAAGAAGGGAAGAATGGTAGGAATTTAACGAGTAAAGAAGGAAGGAGGAATGGATGGCAAGAAGGATGAAAGGACTGAGAAAGGAATGCGAGGCAAGAAAAATAAAGAGGGTTAAAAGAAGGGAGGAAAGGAATTGGTGAATATAATGTTAAGTTCAAGAAAATATGAAAGGAGCTGTGACTATAACACAGAGGCAAAGAAGAAGAAGAGGAAGAAGATGAATAAAAAAAATAAAAAATAAAAGACAGGTGTTTGGATGAGCAGGGTGAAAAGAAATTAGTGTTGATGAGAATTTGGAGGGAGATGGAACGAACGAGGGGAAGGTAGAATAAAGAAATGATAGGAAAAAAAATAATGAGAAACGAAGAGGAGACAAAGAGGGAGGAGAGTAAAGGGACAGCAAATGAGGATGTGTCCGAGACCTTGGGGTGATTAATGGAAAAATGGAACGTACAGGAAATGAGGATTGTGTGTGTGTGTGTGTGTGTGTGTGTGTGTGTGTGTGTGTATGTGTGTGTGTGTCAAAAAGAGAGAGAGACGCACGCACGCACGCACGCACGCACACACACACGCACACACACACACACACACACACACACGAGTCACTAAGCCTGTTGTTTCGAGTGAGCGATTAGCTATAATTACCAGCATTGCAAGAGAGAAGAAATGAAGGTTATATGAACATGCTATCTAATTGTGTCGAATGTAAAGGAAAGATTGACATTAATGACTATATTTTATCTAAACAGTCTTCACAAGGAACACTGCAAAACATTATATAAGAAAGAATTAAAGGAAGTTGTGAGGAAATTCAGCTTTCCAGAGAGTGTAATAGACTAATGTAATTTACGAGTATTGACGGAATTAAAGACAGCGTGTGTGCCAAAAACATTATAAATTGTAAAGAAAAATGTGATCAAATAGTATCAAAAGACAGATCACTACAAACTCGAAAAATTCATACACACACACACACACACACACACACACACATATATATATATATATATATATATATATATATATATATATTGTGAGGAACTGCACCTGCCTCATCTTCCCCTAATTAGTGGTTGAACTACCACTCTCGTCTGCCGGCGCTTGTTCACCGGCTTCCCCGCCACTATATATATATATATATATATATATATATATATATATATATATATATATATATATATATATATATATACACACACACACTAAATATATATAGGTAGATAAGAAAGGAAAGATATATAAGAGAATAACATTCAGCCTTGAGGTGGATCGACAGCCTCGCGTCGCCGCCACGCTGCGACCAACGTCTGGATTACTGTGTAACACGGTGCCTCGTTTTCTATGCGGCCATTGGTGTGCCACTTGCCCTTTGTGGAGTGTTGGAAGGTACTGGGAGTGTAGGGTACTTGGGGGCACCCGTCCCCCTGTTGGGGTGCCCCCTTTTAGGGCAAAACCTGCTCCACATACCCATCCACTTTCCCTGGGAGTGTAGGGTACTTTGGGGGCACCCATCCCCCTGTTGGGGTGCCCCGTTTTAGGGCAGAACCTGCTCCACATACCCATCCACTTTCCCTGGGAGTGTAGGGTACTTGGGGGCACCCGTCCCCCTGTTGGGGTGCCCCTTGCTGGGTGAGGTCCTGCACCACGTACCCGTCCACTCCCTCACTGGGCATCGTCGTGCCCAGGGTCGTCCTCCTGCTGGGCAAGGGAACACACACGTCCGCGCTGCTGTTGTAAAAGACGCCGCACCTCACAGTAAACCTTTCATTCGTCGACAGCCTCGCGACGCCGCCATTCTGCGATCAACTCCTTGACGGATGTGTAGCAGGGGAGCACGTTGCGTTTCTGGCCTTTGATGTGCCACATCTTGGAGTCCCGGAAGATCTTGACGGAGTGATGTCCTTCCAGGTACTCGATGAAGTAGTCACCCAGCTCCTGCCAGGCGGTCCCTGAACCTGGCGGGAACCAGGAGGCTGCGCCGCACCAAGGCGAGCTGCGTCCTCCTGGTTCACTGCCTCGCTGGGGAAGACGACCGCCTCGGGGCACCCGTCCCCGTCCTGGGCTGCTTCCTCCTTCAGCCCGCCTTCGTTCACCCCGGTGACGGATGGGACGGAGACGTGGGGAGACACGCCCCCTGCTACGATGTCTTTGACGTCATTGTCGATGACCTCCACTGGAACACTGACTTCCAGTACAGTTGAGTCCACCTTGACTCTGTTCTTGGCTGCGGCAAACTTGCGTGCAAGGTTGCGTTCACGCAGTGCGGCCTCGGCTCGGCAGCGGGCCACACGCAGCTCACGTGCGTTCAGCTGGATTGGCAAATATACGAATCTCATTCCATACATTGGCATTTTGTTTGGTTTGTTAATAAAAAATCTTGTTTGTTAAACTTTCGTTATATTTGTTTGAATCTTGAAAACGGGATAATGACGAAAATTTTGATGAAGGTTCACTAAAAGAACAAACATCAACAGGCTGTCCATGTGGCTACAATCTACTACTGTAATAAAAGGAGAAGGAGGAGGAGGAGGAGGAGGAAGAAGAGAAGGAGGAGGAGGAGGAGGAGGAGGAGGAGGAGGAGGAGGAGGAAGAGAAACAGAAAAAGCAAATGCAAGAGAAGAAAAAACAATGACCAGAAATAAAGAAGTGAAAATAAACGAGAGGAAGAGATGAAAGGATAAGAAGTATTAGCGTAAGCAGGAAGAAAATGAGGAAAGGAGAGAAGGAGAATAATAATAGGAAAGACAGAGAGAGGAAAAGAGAGAGAGAGAGAGAGAGAGAGAGAGAGAGAGAGAGAGAGAGAGAGAGAGAGAGAGAGAGAGAGAGAGAGAGAGAGAGAGAGAGAGAGAGAGAGAGAGAGAGAGCAAGAAAGAGAGGAAGAAAATGAGAGAGGAGAGAAAGAAAATTGAAAAAGACATGGAAGTGGACATCAAACAACAACCTCCTCTTCCTCTTCCTCCTCCTCTTCCTCCTCTTCCTTCTCCTCCTCCTACTCCTACTGCTACTAATTACCTCATTCAAAAGACCAACACTTGAATGTATAGTAGGAGTATTGAACTTGTAGAAAATATGTTAAGTATATTGAATAGGTACACACATACGAGTGGCCACAAGATGGGTGTGTCTGTCCAGCCTGAGAGATGTTAGCAAGGAAAAAAAACTGGATGAGCTACAATTACCAGCATTGCAAGCGAGAAGAAATGAAGGTTATATGAACATGCTATCTAATTGTGTCGAATGTAAAGGAAAGATCGACATTAATGACTATATTGTATCTAAACAGTTTTCACAAGGAACACTGCAAAACATTATATAAGACAAAATTAAAGGAAGTTGTGAGGAAATTCAGCTTTCCAGAGAGTGTAATAGACTAATGTAATTTACGAGTATTGACGGAATTTAAGACAGCGTGTGTGCCAAAAACATTATAAATTGTAAAGAAAAATGTGATCATATAGTATCAAAAGACAGATCACTCAATCCAAACTTGAAATATAAACTAGGAAAATACACCCCCCCACCCCCACACCCCCCCCACCCCCCCCACCCCCCCACCCCCACCCACCCACACACCCACACACCCACACACACACTAACCATTACTGCATCATTTCAATAGAAGAGAAAACACAGTATAACACATTAGAAATACACGTCCATACAAGTCTAGTCTTTCCTCCTATACAACAGTCTCCCCATAGACGTGAGGGAAGGGAGACAGAGTGGTGATGAGTGGTGTGGGGAAGGACAAGCCTGTAGCTACCTGTCAACACACCTTTCACCCAACCTTCACAATCCTACATGAAAGTCTTCCCTCACAAGCTTAACGCACTCACTCACCACCACCATCACCATCACGCTACTTAATGCCACAACCCTTCAAAGATGCCGCCTCCCTTCCCTCCCACCACCACCACCACCGCCACACGTAACAGTAACACCATAGTTGATACACACCATCTAGCGGCAAGCCATACATACACCTAACCTAATAAGTCCTGCCCGTCACACTCAATGTCACACGTCAACTCTTTACCGTAACCCTTCTGACTCCCTGCTTCCAAAATTAAAACAGATGTAGATAAAACGAAAAAATGAATCAGAGATAAATTTTACAAGATTTGAAAATGAAATATGTGACATTTAATTAAAAACGTAATTTCTATCAAACGAGGCAGCAATGTAAAACAAATTTAAATATTGAAATCAATGCATTGAATATATATATATATATATATATTTTTTTTTTTGTGTGTGTCCAATGCATTCAATAACACTATAATCACTAACAAAAAAAAGATCAACAGAAAAATTAATACATAAAACGCAACGTGATAACAACTTATTTACGAAAAGATTCATAACAAAGAATCTAGAAAACTAACAAGAAATACAACTGATCATCAAACTCAATAAGAAAAAAAAGAAAAAAATCACTATAAAAAAAATAACAAAGATAGATAAAGAAAAAAACAAACAACACCGAAACAACAAGACGGCGATAAACGAAACTAATATACTGAATGAAAATAAATTAAGAAAGATAGAAGAGAATGCATAACGACCATTATTACTGTGGCAACTTAGAGAAACTTACACATCACCTTTGTAATGATAGACGTGATCAGCTGCCCCTTCCACCCCCTAACCCCCCTACCCCCTTACCCCCTACCCCCCTACCCCCTCTGCTTCCCCCTGCTGATAATAGTAATGATGAGAGAGAGAGAGAGAGAGAGAGAGAGAGAGAGAGAGAGAGAGAGAGAGAGAGAGAGAGAGAGAGAGAGAGAGAGAGAGAGAAAAAGAGTTGGAGCAGATATGTAAGTAGACAGACAGGCAGACAGGCATACATACAGACACGCAAACATACAGACATATACAAACACCAACATTTCCTCATATCCTTACACACACACACACACACACACACACACACACACACACACACAATTATTATCGGCGCCACTAAATCTTGCTGGCATTAAGAGCATTCAGGGGCCCTTGACTTGCACGACCCTACCCCCCCTTTAGCCACCTCTCTCTCTCTCTCTCTCTCTCTCTCTCTCTCTCTCTCTCTCTCTCTCTCTCTCTCTCTCTCTCTCTCTCTCTCTCTCTCTCTCCTCTCTCCAGTATGACTTCATCTGAAACACAAAGCCTGAAGCAGCGCCGTTGTCTCAGTCAAAAAGGAATCGAACAGACCATGAACCCAAGACAATGAAGAGGCGTGAGCTGGTGGGCGTGTGGCAGGAGAAGGAGGAGGAGGAGGAGGAGGAGGAGGAGGAGGAGGGGAGGAGGAGGAGGAGGAGGAGGAGGAGGAGGGAGGAGGAGGAGGAGGAGGAGGAGGAGGAGGAGGAGGAGGTAGGAGGTGGGGAGAAGTAGGAGGTGAGAGGGATTGACAGTAGGAGGCGGCAAGAAGAGAGGATGAGAGGAAGGAAGGTTTGAGGGAATTGAATAGAAAGGACAGGCACAGGGCGTTAAGGAGGAGGAGGAGGAGGAGGAGGAGGAGGAGGAGGAGGAGGAGGAGGAGGAGGAGGAGGAGGAGGAGGAGGAGGAGGATGGTAAGGTACGCACATATGTAGGTAAAAGCATGAATCCATACAAGGTGGAGTCCTGCAGAGTATAAGTCGTAGGATTATTAAAGGATTGTTAAAGGGTTGTTAAAGGATTGTTATTTGAGTGCACACAGGGATGAGCACACGAAGGACCACTCCCTCCGTGCAGCCTTTCCAGTACTCTAACGCAATATTTTACTCATAACCTGATCAGTGTAGGTTGGGATTCCATGAAAAGTCTGGAGGAATGAGATAGAAAGTATATATAGGGTTAAGAGGCAAGGCGAAGAGAGGAGAAAAGGTCGAGTTTCAGGGAGAGAGAGAAGGCAAAGGGGAGTGGTAGGGTGTGGAAGGGGAGAGAGGATTAAGAGAATGCAAAGAGGAGTAAACGTCACGGATGAAGATTAGGATTTAAGAGATAAAAAGCAGAGAGATTAGGATTATGAGACAAAGGAAGGTGAAGCAGGAAATAGGATTAGAGAGATTAGGATGGAGAATGGAGGCAGAACAGCAGATCGAAAGGAGGACGAAGAGGAGAAGGAGGAAGAAGAAGAAGAGAAGAGGAAGAAGAGGAGGAGGAGGAACAAAGAGGAGGAACAAGGAGGAGGAGAACCACAGATATAAAAAAGATTAGAAAGATTCCCCTTTTGTCAGAGGTGTTATATTTTAAGGGTCAACAACACACATCCTTGATTGAAAGAACACTGTACTGACCATTTGGGAGACGTTATAAAGAGAGAGAGAAAGAGAGAGAGAAAGAGAAAGAGAGAGAGAGAGAGAGAGAGAGAGAGAGAGAGAGAGAGAGAGAGAGAGAGAGAGAGAGAGAGAGAGTAATTGTTATCGTATTGAATAGTGATTGATAGATTAATACTGCTCCTTTTACTCTTTTACACACTTTTAAATTATCTGTTTACAATTTCATTTCATTAGAATTTACTTTCTCTCTCTCTCTCTCTCTCTCTCTCTCTCTCTCTCTCTCTCTCTCTCTCTCTCTCTCTCTCTCTCTCTCTCTCTCTCTCTCTCTCTCTCTCTCTCACTCTCACTCCTATGAAATGCACCTTATGTAAGAGATTTACAAACTTCTGCTATTCTTCATTCATCTCCTCCTCTTTCTCTTCCTCTTCTTCCTCCTCCTCCTCCTCCTCCTCCTCCTTCTCCTCCTCCTCCTCCTCCTCCTCCTCCTCCTCCTCCTCCTCTCTTTCCACCTCCTTCATATTCTTCCTCTCCTCTTCCGCCTCCGCCTCCTCCTCCTCCTCCTCCTCCTCCTCCTCCTTCTGACCTCTTGTAACCCTCTCTTCTCTCTTTTGAAGGCTCGCAGCGGTAACACAAAACACGGAACTTGGACATTGATTTCCGAAACACGTATGAAGTCAATAACCGATCCGAGGCGGCCAGGTAACAGCAGGTGGGTGTTGTAAGGAAGGTAGGTAGACAGATAGGTGTGTGTGTGAGGGGGACAGGAGGAGAGAAGTAGGGGCGCCCTTGGTGTTGTCTCTCCACTTCTATTCACCTTCCGTCCTTCTAACAATTATAAAAAAAAACTTCCACCAATTGTTTCTTTTGTCTTTGTATGGTTGAGGATGATGATGAGTGTACAGAAGGAGGGAGAATAAGTGTGTGTTGAGGAAAGTTTATTTGAGGTCAGTGAGACGATGTTAAGGTTTGCTATCCTATCCTATCCTATCCTTTATCCTATCCTATCCTATCTTATCCTAGTTTGAGGCTGTGAATGGTCTCTTACTATCGTTATTACTATCCACTGTGGTATTGTGTGGTAGTTAGCTTCTTGTTCCTTGTTCTTTACCTCACTCTCACTCCTCGCCTCATAATATTTCCTACTTACCTTACTTCCTTCCTTCCTCCCTCCTCCCACTGTCTCTACTTGTCATTATGTTTCAAAGTAATGCCTTCTCTCTCTCTCTCTCTCTCTCTCTCTCTCTCTCTCTCTCTCTCTCTCTCTCTCTCTCTGTCCACCCTTTCTTTCTTGGTACATTTCTCAATTTCATCATCTTGCACAACCAATATTGAAACATACACTGCAGATACACATGTTAATATTACCCACTACGTCTCCATACATACGTACATACATCCAAACATACATACATACACATACACGAGGCGTGCTACCAGTGTCATCGTGCAAGTGATAGGGTCTGCAACACACGCCCGGCAGTATCTATGCTGGAAAACCTGTGTGCCCTTAAAGACAAACGGGAACACCAAATCTAAATATGTGAACACGTCGCAAAACCAATTAAGACAAATTGGCCATTACACAACCCTAATGGTTCAACGCCCTCTCCTCCCCCCCCTCCCACCTTACCCACCACCCAGAGCACCTCCCTCCCTTCCCCCTTCCACCTCATTCCTCCTCCACACCCCAAATGTGCACACGAGGCGGCCAGGGTGGTGTGTGTGGAGGCACTTCTAATTTCCAGTCAAATACCAATAACAAGTCGGCAGCCACACAATGCTTTCCATCTTTATTACTGTATCTGTTATCTAATTGACTTCGATTTGTGTGTTCATTATGATTATAACTCAAATCCTTCCTTCCTTCCTACAGCATACATTATACCATCGTAGGCAGGCGTGCACAGGTGAGGTCACACGTCACCTTCTGCTCTCCCTTCCCGAGTTGCTATTTTGTCATTCTACTCGCTAGTTACTTTTTCAGATGGAGTTTGTACTTTTCTTCCCCCAGAGATGTTATTAACTAGGCAGCTCTGTGTCGAGGCAAAGAACGGATTCAAAAATGTTCTCAAAGGACTTAGGCTGAAAAAAACCCAACATAAATACATAGGAAACGAGGGAAAAAAAAATGGAGAGAGAGAGAAAGTGTGTGTGTGTGTGTGTGTGTGTGTGTGTGTGTGTGTGTGTGTGTGTGTGTGTGTGTGTGTGTGTGTGTGTGTGTGTGTGTGTGTGTGTGCGTGTGTGT
Organism: Metacarcinus magister; assembly: GCA_029783475.1. NCBI lineage: Eukaryota > Metazoa > Arthropoda > Malacostraca > Decapoda > Cancridae > Metacarcinus > Metacarcinus magister. The sequence goes on from JAPQNM010000005.1 coordinate 3,843,502, forward strand.
GTGTGTGTGCGTGTGTCTGTGTGTGTGTGTGCGTGCGTGTGTATTTCCAAATTGTTCGTTAGGGGTTTCGAACAAGACCTCCCCGATGCAGGCGACAGAGCAAGAATAATCAAACAAATCAACGGATGAAGAACCTATACTTTTTCTCACATGATGAAAACTGCAGGACACAACGGGAAAAAGAAACAGAAAGGAAACGAGGAAAGGGTTAAGCAATGGGAGTGGAATGGTTGGGAAACTCTGGCATACACAACCAAGTAAGTAATTCCAGCTGAGCTTCACGAGTCAGTTCTCCATCGGTGCTTCTATAGTGCAGCTGAAGGAATGGATCTTGTTCTTACAGGTGAGTGAGGTGGAGCAGGCAAGAATGGAGCTTACCTTCCCCCTAGAGACAGCATCCAGCATGAAATACAATACATCGGGAGGATTTTCAAACTTTCCCTGAATAGCACACATTCGGTAACGTCAAGATTCGTCTCATGGCTTTACCTAACGTCTGGGAAGATGCACGTTAAGAGGTAATCGTTGCAACATTTGTACTAGAGTCACCAAGGCCAGTGGAGGAAAAACCTGCCTTTAACTTGTTTCAGGCCATCACCAAGCCATGACACTCTCAACACACTCACCAAGCCATGACCCACAACGCACTCACCAACCACAACACACTCGTCAACACTCTGCACATTGGTCAGTCGCTTGCCACAAATAATAAAGTTTCAGTGTCATTACTTGCATCTCAACCCTCGGAGGAAATACAAGAGATGGGTGTAATTTCTTTAACACTAACTTAACTAATAACACACAACCTAATTAACTGTTCGTCTTGGTAAAAAAATACTTCTTACTTTTTCTGTGTGGGTGTGTGTGTGGGTGTGTGTGTGTGTGTGTGTGTGTGTGTGTGTGTGTGTGTGTGTGTGTGTGTGTGTGTGTGTGTGTGTGTGTGTGTGTGTGTTTTGTCTTCCCTTTCCTTTTTCTCTTTGTGTGTGTGTGTTTTCCTTCTTCTTTTTCATACATATTCGATGATTTTCTTTCACGTTGTTTATTTTTACGTCATGGTCGGAAAGGAATTATACACAATGATCGATTGAAAGAGAGAAAAGAGAGAGAAAAAGAGAGAAAGAAAGAGAAAGAGAGAGAGAGAGGGGGGAAGAGAGAGAGAGAGGGGGGAAGAGAGAGAGAGAGAGAGGGGGAGAAGAGAGAGAGAGAGAGGGGGGAAGAGATAAAGAAGGAAAGAATGTAGCCAGGAAAACACACAAACTAAAGAAATAGATAAAAAGAAACAAATAAAAAGAAATAAGAATAAAAGTAAAAGAGGAAGTAAAAAGTAAGAAGGGTTTCCAAGCGGGGAAAAAACAGAAACGTAAAAGACTGATTGAAAAGAGATGGCAAAAAATAAGGGGAAAAAAAGACCACAAGAAAAGGAAGGGGAAAAAACAGCATGGGCAAAAATAAGAGAGGGAACATAAGAGGAAGGAAAGAAACTAGGGACGAAAAAGAGAGGGGAAAAGAGGCAAAAAGAAGAGGGATGAAAAATATGGTATAAGAAAAGAGGATAAAAAAAAAAATATAGAAAAAGGAGATGATAAATGAGGAGTTAAAGAGAAGCCAAAAAAAAAAATCATAGGAAATAAAGAGTGGTAAGAAAAGAGGGAAAAGAAGAAGGGAAAAATTAGGGGAAAAAAGTAAAAAAAAAAAAAAATTCATATAATACAAACTCTGAATACAGTCTCTCAAGAAGTCATTGCTACAGTACAAAGTTAATTTCCACTAAAGTTTCGTGGCTTTGAAACTTATCTTACGTTCATTGCCAAGCGAGAGAGCGAGAGAGAGAGAGAGAGAGAGAGAGAGAGAGAGAGAGAGAGAGAGAGAGAGAGAGAGAGAGAGAGAGAGAGAGAGAGAGAGAGAGAGAGAGACATGCATAACCAGTCTAGTAACAACCATTCGTGCTGATAACTGGACTCAAAAAAATTATGACAGAATATAATCATGAAAAAAAAATGTATTATAAGTCTGAGAAAACACTAATAGAGAATGACTGTGTGTGTGTGTGTGTGTGTGTGTGTGTGTGTGTGTGTGTGTGTGTGTGTGTGTGTGTGTGTGTGTGTGTGTGTGTGTGTGTGTGTGTGTGTGTGCGTGTGTCAAGGAAAAATACAAAGACTACCGTAGTGTAGCCTTGCAAAATGAATAACAAGAAAAAATACAGAACACAAACACAAAGAAAACACGACTAAGAAAAAAAAAAGGCGAACTTCAAGAAACAAAACGTATATGAAAAAAATAAAAAAATAAATAACAGAAGTAAACATAACATAACACATAAAAAATTGGAGTGTTTATTCAGAGCTTGTCAACAAAAAATAATAGAAAAAGAGAGAAAAAGAGAAAGAGAAAGAGAGAGAGAGAGAGAGAGAGAGAGAGAGAGAGAGAGAGAGAGAGAGAGAGAGAGAGAGAGAGAGAGAGAGACAGAGGAACAGAAACAACAGGAAATTCTACGTTCTCTCCCTCCCTCCTTCTCCTCCTCCTTTTTTCCATCTCTACCTTTCTCTCTTCTTCCTTCCTCCCTTCCTCCCTTCTCACTTTCAATTCCTGCGAAGTGACGGTAGACGGGAAGGACGTAAAATGCCAGTGAAACATTGGCAAAACTAAGGGGGAGAGGAAGAAAAAGGAGTGAGGGGTACGTGAAAGGGAAGAGGAGGAGGAGGAGGAGGAGGAGGAGGAGGAGGAGGAGGAGGAGGAGGAGGAGGAGGAGGAGGAGGAAAAGGAGGAGGAGGAGAAGAGGACTCCCATAAAGATAAAAACCATCAAATAATTCATCTATAAGCTGCTGTAAAGATGGGTGTCTGGCATCATAACCTTAAACACAAACACCTGGAAGCTTAATGGTAAGTTTTACTACGTGTGAGAACAAAGCACAAAGCCTGTGTGTGTCCTCTTACTACGCTGCCTCACTACCTGCCACTCAAGACGTAACACAACAACAAAACAATTAGAGAAAACTTCATGTCGTGGGGAGACATGGAAATTTTATTGTACTAGAGGAAGAGGAGGAGGAGGAGGAGGAGGAGGACAACAACGACGACAATGATAACAACAATAACAACAACAACAATGATGACATAGATGCCGACAGCTACTGCAAGATGGTAAGGAGAACGAGGAAGATAAAAAGGAATAAAAGTAAGATGAAAAGGAAGAAGAAGAAGAAGAGAAAGAACGAGGCGGAATTACATACATTAAGGAAACATTCCCATGCTAATGTCAAGTATCATTACAAGACTCTTGGCTCCATTTCAGTCCACTTACCACCACGCCCATGATGATCAGGACTGTAACACATTTAAGTTCCGCCATCACAACACCAGGTCACGGAGCCGCCCACCACTTCAAAGGGCGGTCACACTACCCATAAAGACCACAACCCACCCAACCCACCCAACCCCACCAACCTACGCGTGTGTGTAGACCCACCTACTGCCTCGTGTTCATAATTCCGTTGTTTTACACAGGATTACAAAGGAAGAACAGATACCAGGAAGCCTATTGGTCCATAATGAGGGTGTATGTTGAACCACGTACTACTACTGGTGAGCTACGTGTGGGAGATCAAGGATAGAATAGAGCAAGGCTCCTCCTCCCCCTCCATCAGTTCCTCCAGCAACGTATTAACAGTTAGGAAGGAAACTTCATGTACCTTGTAGAAAGTGAGGACATGTAATTTTTCAAAGTAAAGAATGAAATGTAGTTTATCTATATATATTATATTGTTATTAGTATGTTTTCAGTTTTTTTTCTTCGCAACCTAACCTAACCTAACCTAACCTAAAGAATGCATAAAGGCTGTAATAATCACACGCCTAACATCAGACACAAATGAATGAATGAACAGGTAAATGGATGCACCACCGAGGTTGTTATGATAAATGTTAGAATTGTGCAGTCAGTGATCTGTTTATGCTCGGCGGTGAGAGTGAGGGTGAGGTTGTGGCTGGACAGCATGGCATCACAACCCTGCCTGTGGACGCCCAGTGGAAGGCCCCAAACACTGTCTCCAGGGTTGTCGATGGAATAAAAACAAACCAAGCAGCCATGAACGTTGTTATATATATATGGTATACTTCCATTTCTCAAACACTACATTTCTAAAATTTCATTAAGATTGTGTCTGGGAATCAATCAATTGGGTTTTCCATAGCTTACAAACATAATCGAACAAGTACTATCTATACGGTACTCAAGGTTTAAATTGATTGATTAAATTATCATCGCAGTGCCAGATGAAGCTTGTCATTAGGTTCTCCTGTACAAGATGACTTCACCTTTTAGTTTAGGTACTCAATCACCGAGCCGAGCTGAGCTGATTGATGCCTTGTGAGTGCCCGTGTAGCGAGACATGGGTCCAACAGTACCGAAATTGCCTCTTCATGGGATTTTCTACCGGACGCACGATTCATTCTGCCTGGTGCTTCCGAGGCTGGTGCAGGTGCTTTAGAATGTCTATGAATGCATGGCGACCTCGTAAGCGCGGGGGAGAATGGATCACAGCGAAGAGGCAATTTTGACAAGGGAGGACAGGACACATATCCCGCTATACAGGCATCGGAACAAGAATTTACACTCTTAACTATTTCAAACTTTACACATTATTCTCTGCACCTGGATGGACATACAAAGAAAACTGTGACAATAGTGATGGACATGTATTCAAGAACAAGAACAGTGATCAGTACAAAGTGTAAAGAGACGGAGGCGTTTGGAATGAAAGTGGGATTGCATTTGGCGTCAGCACTTACCACATCCATGTTTGTAAATGTAATAGATGTACTGAGAGCGGAGATCAGAGACAAGGAAACGTGGGAGTTACTGTTTACTGATGATTTAGGGATCGTAGCTGGCACCCAGGAGGAAGTGTAAACAAGTGTCACAGTGGCTGGAGCGAGTGTCCACAAAGAAGGATTAAAAGCTAATGCACAAGAGTCAAGGGTGATGGTGAGTAGCAACAAACAAAGCAAGTGGAGACATTCAAATACTTGGGTTTGACGCTGTAGAGTTAAGTGGATGTGAAGTGGAAGTTGAGGTAAGAATAAATAAACGTTGAAGAAAGTGATGAGAGGCTTTAGGAATGGTTTGTGTTAAAAGAACGTTAAAAAGCCTGAAGGATAAAACATATAAAACAATGATAAGACCAGTAATGATCTATGGAGCTGAGACGCCGGCACTGAAAAAAACAAAAGAGAGAAAGCTGTAAAGAATAGAGACGAAAATGTTGAGGAAGCCAAAGGTTACATCACTTAAGAGAATATATAAGAAATAAGGAGGTGAGGAAGACAAGAGTGCAGTGTATTACGGAAGTGATAAAGAAATCAAAGTTGAGATGATTTGGTCATCTGGTAAGAAGAGGAGATGAGGAATCGATTAAAAGAGTTTAAAGAACACCCGTCCAAGCAAGAAAATCGAGGGGAGACAAATAATGAGATGAAGAGATGGACTTTTGGCGGAGTTGTAAGGAATGGCACCAACAGAAAATGGAATGGAGAGAGAGAGACAACTGAAGAAGACTCGTATGTATGGTAAACCTCTGACATTAAGGAAACTGTGAAAGGAGTAGCTGCCCATGGTTGCCTCACCCTGGATACACAGCCTTGGTTTGTTGTGAATACCAAGAGACACATGGGTAAAAGACCAAGCTAAGGACATGACGAACAACCAGTGTTATAAGCATCAGTGGGAGTACAGCTCATCCCATACTAATCAGGAGACGACAAAGTTAAAAGAGAAGCATCATATACGATAGTCAAATATTGTAACTAGAACGTAAATATTTAAAAAAAAACTAGAAACTAAATGGAAGTATGTCACAGGTTTGCTTTACTGCTAATCAAACAAATACCTTAAAGCCTCCTTCACACGCTGCCTCCCTTTGTTATCCTCGCCACCAACACAGCCCAGCCTCGCCCACAAGCTTGGTCACTCATCAAAACACCTTCACTTGCCACTACATATCCAGTCACATCACCAGTCGTGGTGGCACAGAGTAGCATAATCAGATAGTAAATTCATGCTAGAGTTAGACGAGGTTACTGTTAAGAAAAAAATCAATATTTTCTTCCGTGGCAATGTTTTCGTAGCCAAGGAGAAATTAGAAAATGCAGGAAGAGAGAGAGAAAAATAGAGAGAAAGAGAGAGAGAGAGAGAGAGAGAGAGAGAGAGAGAGAGAGAGAGAGAGAGAGAGAGAGAGAGAGAGAGAGAGAGAGAGAGAGAGAGAGAGAGAATCAGAAAAACACACACACACACACACACACACACACACACACACACACACACCACACACACACACACACACACACACACACACACGTCAAAAGAACAGATAACCTAACCTAACCTAACTTGACCTGACCCAACCTAACTACACATCATGCGAGCATCTAACGAGTATTTTCAGTCACCTAATGATATATTTTCTTTACTATTTTTCCTATACTACATCTACTCGAACTCGCATATGTAACTTAAATGATGACTCAACACAGAGCAAACCGAGATTATTTATATACTGCAAGAGCACAGAACTACTAGTAAGGAGGTGGAGGGTAGTCTCTGCTGGACGTTCCTCAAGTCTGTCCAGATTAATCAATGTTTAAAGTCTTTCCTTATCCCTTCTGAGACGCACAGGGTTGGGAAAGTTTAAGAAAGACACGTTGGGTAGCTGATTGAAGGACGAATGGACG
>JAPQNM010000005.1:3852729-3860229 GCA_029783475.1 Metacarcinus magister
TCTCTCTCTCTCTCTCTCTCTCTCTCTCTCTCTCTCCCTCTCCCTTTTACTTTCCCTTCCCTCACTGTTCTTTTCCCTTCCCTACTGTTATTTCCCCCTTTCCCTTCTGTTTTTCCCCTTCCTCTCACTCTTCTTTTTCCCTTCCTTACTGTTTTATTTTCCTTCCCACTCTGTTAATTTCCTTTCCCCACTGTTATTTCCTCCTTCCCCTTCTGTTCTTTCCCTTCCCCACTGTTTTATTCCCCTCCTACTTCTGTTGTTTCCCCTTACCCACTGTTCTTTCCCCTTCCCCACTGTTCTTTCCCTTCCTTTACTGTTCTTTTCCCTTCTTCGCAGTTTTTTTTTCCTCTCCCACTCTTCCTTCCTCCGCTAAATTAACAGCTTCATTTCGCTTCCCAACCTAACAGCCTTAAAAGCTAATCACACACGCTGCACTGAACATCTATTTCGCCCTAAAATCACTATTACACTATTGGTAGTTCATTGGTCCAGAGTCGAGGTGCTTGGTGAGGTATAACAAACATTGCTTTCCCATCAGACGTAGAGGCACATACACGTTCTTTTGTTTTTTTTATCTTTTTTCAGGACCCCCTATAAAAAACGTTCTAATTTACTCTTACCTGATAGATCCATTATAATAGCTGATCTCACCTCTACTTGAATTTACACCTACTTATACTTACACTCTAATTACTTACTAACCTACTAACACCTCATACTAACACCTATGTCTACACCTACTTACACTTACACCCTTATTACTTACTAACCTACTAACACCTCATACTTACACCTACTACTTACCAGCACCTCTTCATTACTATACTCCTACATTACTGCTGCACATATTAAATTTTACTATGAACGTCAACATCAACTTTACAGCAATAAAATACCCTCGTTTTGGTCATGTCATACAGCCAGAGGATTCTACGTCCATTATATCAGAGCCTATTATCTCTCTCTCTCTCTCTCTCTCTCTCTCTCTCTCTCTCTCTCTCTCTCTCTCTCTCTCTCTCTCTCTCTCTCTCTCTCTCTCTCTCTCTCTCTCTCTCTTATTATATCGAAGCATTACAAAAGTGATAAATAAAGCACGTTATGACCCCTAGCAACAGGCACGACAGGTAAGCTTGAGACAGGTAAGCTTGAGACATTATGCAGATGATAGGCAGCACGAGAAGCAACAGAAGGAAGTAAAGGAAGGGGATCTGCACACATAGCAACAAGATCCCTTAGTCCAAGAGGGGGTGAAAGGCACTCTATCAACACTCAACAGATGGCACTGCTCAGAATGGCACCACTTTAGGAAGGCACAGGCAGGCAGCAGGGCAGGCAGGCAGGCAGAGAGATGAGGAGATATAGGATGCGAGCATGTGCCTTGGTAGGATACGAGGAGCATATTAGAAGGAAGGAAGACAGTGTGAAAGAGGGAAGGATGCAGGAATTGAGAATGTGCAATATAGGATATAGATTAAAGATTATGGAAACTTAGTAATGGAGAAAACACCAGGAAGAGGAAATATTATTATACTATTACCGGATGAAAAGTTGATGGTTTCCTTATGCTGTCCACTCTCTCTCTCTCACACACACGCACACGCACACACACACGCACACACGCACACACACACACACACTAAAGAGGTGCAATAAAAGGGTGAACTCTAGGGATGGCATGAAAGGAATAGGTAAAGAGGAAATGCAAAAATAAGAAGGATAGAAGCAGGGAAATGGAGGAAGGAAGGAATTAAGTAAAAATGGAAGGGATGGGAAGAGTAAGTGGGGAAACGAAATGCAGAGAGAGAGAGAGAGAGAGAGAGAGAGAGAGAGAGAGAGAGAGAGAGAGAGAGAGAGAGAGAGAGAGAGAGAGAGAGAGAGAGAGAGAGAGAGAGAGAGAGAGAGATAACGAAAACCACAAAGCTACATTATTCATCAGTCAATTAAAAAAACATCATGGATGATCGCTAAACTCTCCACCATTTTCATCCTTACCGCCATCCACCCCCATCCCACACACACACACACACACACACACACACACACACACACCACACACACACACACACACACACACCACACACACACACACACACACACACACACACACACACACACACATTACTCTGCTTTCCTGATAACCTGTGTATTTTCCCTCACCCCATATCCTCCTCCCCCCCTTCCCTCCCCACGTGCCTCCAGCCTCCAGTGTTGATCCTTTCCCCTCATCCAGAAATCACAGACCACATCCAGCAGCCAGGCACAAAACATGGAACCTGAGATTGAAACATGCTACTTCATTCTGATTTTCTTCTTTTCTATTTGTCTTTCCTTTCGTTACTGTTGTGGCAGATTGTTGGTGTGGTGTGTGTGTGTGTGTGTGTGTGTGTGTGTGTGTGTGTGTGTGTGTGTGTGTGTGTGTGTGTGTGTGTGTGTGTTACATAATAGAAACATGAGAGCTTGATTTGTTACCATTAAATATTTCATAGGTGTTTTTAGTGTTTTTTAGTGTACATCCATTTCTGAAAAAAGTCCTGATTTTTTTTCCTCGCCTGAAGAACTGTGTGTCCCTCGCGTGTCTATCTATATATGGCGCGAGGCTTAAACTTTTACTGGCACGAGCTGATGGTATAAATGTGTTGACAGTGGGATATATTTTTCACTTCTTCTTTTCCTTTTAATAAATATTTTTTTTCCAAAGGCCGTGTTCCCTTTCATTGCTTCATTTAACCAAAGTCTCCATCAAATTTTAGGATTAACGAATAACATGGGAGTGGATATGAAAACAAATATATATAAGTTCATGTATGGAAAGATAGCAAGCATCCAATACACTGTTATGGGACTCAATACTGTTTTAGGTTTTAGGTAAAGATTTGTCTTCAACCACAGGGAGATAAGCGCATGAAAAGCAATAAAACCAGTATGGCATTCGTGATAAAAGAACGGGAGGGATTTTGCAGTGATCACACCGATGCATGAATCAGTCGGGCGTTGCTCCCTGTCGATCAATGGAAGTCATATCGAAGCAGTCTATTTTTATCTCTCGTACGTATATAGAATCGCAGAAGAGAAAAAAGAGCCCAGATTCATGCATGAGAGATGTGATGCACGAATATACATCCCCAGTTCTACAATATTCTAAAACATAACTCAGAGAAATCATAGGGATAGATGATAAAAATAGTAACATTGATAAAGTTATATAAATTTTTAGCTTTATAGATACAATAAAATGGATGAAATAGCTCAGATACTCCAGCTTTTTCACTTTATATTTCAGGTGCAATCAGGCCGCGTCTAAGAGTGGGCGCGGCTCACTCCACGGGGATTCAATGCCTGCTCTCCGGTGACTCACTAATCACACGCGATGGATTGAGTTTCCCTCGTGGAATCCAAAGGCAGAGAATTTAATTTAAACGTGGAAACACAAACACACAAACACACACACACACACACACACACACACACACACACACACACACACACACCTGTGCAGGAAGTGCTCCACTAACTCAATGAGGTATGAAAAACGTATTCATATCATCAACTTGCAGCCACAATGTCGTATTTTTTGCTATCTACATCATCTATTTTCATGGTTATTACTATTCAAAACTATCTAACTAACTGACTAACTGACTAATTAACTGACTGAATGACTGACTAATTAACCAACTAACTGACTGACTGACTAACTCTCCTGCCATCTTGATAAAAAAAATGTCACCTACACGCAGCACTATTATATGTATCTTCCTCATACTCACACTCCTTCAAACTATTCACTGTTACATTCTAAAAGCTAATGTAACCTAACCTAACCTAACCTATCTTTCTCATACTCACACTCGTTCAATCTTTTCCCTATTACACTCTAAAAGCTAATCTAACCTAACCTATCTTCCTCATACTCACACTCCTTCAAACTGTTCACTGGTACACTCTAAAACACTGCCACGTTTAGCTTTTTCCAACTCCTACGATTGCAACTCTTGAAAAAATAACGACACCAACCAAAATTGACACAATATCTAGGCCCTGAACTGCTATTTTCTTTTTTCAGTGAGTAATTATTAATCTTTTATTCTCTAACCTTTGAACTTATTTCTAGTCATGTTAAACTTTCTCGTGTAGGATTAAACAAACGGTATTAGAGTGTAAGGGTAAAGAGTAAGGTATTTATGTTTGATGATACCTGAGTCTTACACTTCGTTGTCCTCTTGAAGCTGAGAGGAAGACGTCTGTACAATGAGAGAGAGAGAGAGAGAGAGAGAGAGAGAGAGAGAGAGAGAGAGAGAGAGAGAGAGAGAGAGAGAGAGAGAGAGCGAGAGCGAGAGCGAGAGCAAATGAGCGAGTGAGCGAGAGCGAGAGCGAGAGCGAGTGAGAGCGAGTGAGAGCGAGCGAGAGAGAGAGAGAGAGAGAGAGAGAGAGAGAGAGAGAGAGAGAGAGAGAGAGAGAGAGAGAGAGAGAGAGAGAGAGAGGACACCAAGGGGTGAGAGCCTGGCAAGTAATTGGCTGGTGAGATGGACACTGATAAATGGGATGGGGAGGAGAGATGGAGGAGAGAGAGAAGAGAGAGAGAGAGAGAGAGAGAGAGAGAGAGAGAGAGAGAGAGAGAGAGAGAGAGAGAGAGAGAGAGAGAGAGAGAGAGAGAGAGGGGTGAGTGGAGGCTGAGGCAGAAAATAAATACAAGAAATATACCAAAACAACAATAACATATAGATTCGTGTACAACTGTATGCAAACTGAAGCCACATACACTACAGAGCTGTCACAAAGTCATTCGTCCTTACAAACAAACACAAACAAACACAAACAAACAAGGAAACACAGTATTGAGGATGCGATACATTTATTTGGTTTAAAATTTACTGGGTTTCATTGTTTTTTTTCTCATTCCCATACTTATTTTTTTTGTATATTCAATTAAGTTAGAAGACACTGTTCGTAAATACATATAAGAGTGACTGGCTGTGATTGTTAGGTTTTTAAAATTTTTTCTTCATTATATTTATTCAAACGTATTCTTCTCTTACAATTATATTCTTACATTAATTGGTATGATTATAAAGCATTCTAAAAGTACTATAAAGATGTCACTCCTGCACAAAGTTACTGACCAGTCTACGCACGAGAGAGAGAGAGAGAGAGAGAGAGAGAGAGAGAGAGAGAGAGAGAGAGAGAGAGAGAGAGAGAGAGAGAGAGAGAGAGAGAGAGAGAGAGAGAGAGAGAGCTCTATGCAACGCTCTTTTTATGAATATCTATACGTAATTACAACGACACTTAGCACACACAGTCTTGCTTAGCCAAGTGACGATTTTAGTCTCGAGGTGCGGGAGACTCTTCAAAGATTCTTATGAAGGACCTTTGTGTCGCCTTTGTGGAAGACCGAGAAGGCGTGAGCAATCTTCTGGCCACTTGGGACACGAGGCTTTTTATGAAGAAATTATGAAAAGAAATTGTAAAGGAATGAGAAAGAGAAAGATATAGAAAGAGATAGAGATAGATAGATAGATAGATAGATAGATAGATAAATAGATAGATAGAGAGAGAGAGAGAGCGAGTTATTAATATACTGATAAAAACTGACAGAATAAGACACACAACTACGACGAAGCTTGATAAAAACTAAGAATGGGGAAGAGATTAAAGAAAACCACATATAACCTTCCTCTTCCTCTCCTTCCTTCATTCCCTCTGTTCCTCCTTCCTCTTACCCCCCCCCACCACACACACACATACACTCCTCCACTCTCCCTCATTGAATCTCACCAGCCAGGCCAATGCACCGCTCCACCACGCCTGAATTTAAGCCTCATAAAAATGCAACAGCCTCTAAACCAGCGAAGGGAAGAAAATATTCCCTAATTTCATCCTCTCACTAACGGGCCTCCACACTCCCCCTACATCGCCTCCACCAGGAGTAACGAGCTGCGTCCGGGAATTAGAAGACAATGGTGCCGATAGGGAAGGCCACACGCGGGATTTGCTTTCAGAATATACCCTAACGAGGAGAAGGAGGAGGAGGAGGAGGAAGAGGAGGAGGGGGAGGGTGAATGAAGAGGAGAGGCAATAGGGAAATAATGAAGGAAAGTGGAGTAAGGAAAATAGCGATTACCGTTGAATTGATGGACATTTGGTGATAAGATTATAGTGATAAGTGGGTCGTGTCCTCTTATACATCTCCTATACATCTGTTCTTCCCTTTACGGACAGAGAGAGAGAGAGAGAGAGAGAGAGAGAGAGAGAGAGAGAGAGAGAGAGAGAGAGAGAGAGAGAGAGAGAGAGAGAGAGAGAGAGAGAGAGAGAGTGAGTGTTACCTCCGTCACCCTTCCCCCCTTAATCCTCCCCCCCCCCAAGGCAGTACCAGCACCACAATGGAAAACCTCAACACACACTTTACTGCTGACTCTGAGCTGAAGGTGATATGCGAGCAGGAAAACACCTTGCCTTGTGTGTGTGTGTGTGTGTGTGTGTGTGTGTATGTGCGTGTGTGTGTGTGTGTGTGTGTGTGTGTGTGTGTGTGAGTAATATATGGCTGTTGTTTTGGGAGTGGAAAGTGTTGCCAGACCCTGTGTGGCGTGCTTCGTTTTTGCTCGAGCGAAGTTTTACTCTTATTCATCGATTTTTTTTTTTGTAATGTTTATATGGAGTGAAGTCGAGGGTGGCTTTGCTATTTCATTCTAGTTTATATACGCATTTATACTTGCTCTATATTTGTTCCTATTTTTGTTGGTTTCAATTATTTTCATTACCGGAGTATTTTGCAAACTACTTTTAATCATACTAGGTCTTCCCTGCAGCACATTCCTCATTGCTGCTTCGTCTCTTAAGTGTCCAAACTCACCTCTTCCTCATCCCACCTTTACCTTACCACCTTGTAACACCCCAACCCACCCCACCACACCCTGCCTTACCTTACTAAAACTACCCACAGTAATCTACCTTGCTTTATACTACCCTACCAGACCTCATCTCACCTCTCCTTCGTCACCTCATCTTCCTCAAATCACCACACCCCTTCAAAGCCTCGCCTTATACTACCCTTATTGGCATCAACACCAGCTCACCCTGCCGCCCCTGCCTGGTCCTGCCCCGCCCCTCAACACACCAGGAAGCAGAACACAATTACGGCCCGGCCCCGCCCCGCCCCATGCTGTGTGTGTGACTCGTGAATTAATTGTTGATGCTCCCACGGCTTACCTCGCTCCGCTGGCTGCTTTTCATATCAGTTTTGCATCGTACCTGTGTTAAGTAAAGAGAAGGGGTAAAGGTACAGTACACCGGTATGACATTGTTACTACTCTACTGCTACTACGAATAATAACAATGATAATGATAATAATAATAATATTGTTGCTATCAAGATCACCGTCAGTTATAATAATAATAATAATAATAATAATAATAATAATAATAATAATAATAATAATAATAACATTCGCGCCACAGTTCAGTGCATCACACAGTGTGGCAGAGGTCACTACCCTCCCCAGGACA
>JAPQNM010000005.1:3869089-3881589 GCA_029783475.1 Metacarcinus magister
TCACAGAACAAATATTAACAATTTCAGTTTTACAGTTTAATTAGGTCTATCAGATGCTGCAGTGATATTTCCAATATCTTTAATAGCTTTCGAGAAAATGTGGAGGAAAGTCATGTTTTTATATAAATATTAAGTTTCATTTTACTGCGTAATTATTAGCCATAGACCAAATATTCATAATCACAGTTGTAGAGTTTAATTAGGTGTATCAGATGCTGCAATGATATTTCAAATATCTCTAATAGCTTTCGAGAAAATGAGGAGGAAAGTCATGTTTTTAAATAAATATTAAGTTTAATTTTACTGCGTAATTGTTAGTCATAGAACAAATATTCATAATGACAGTTGTACAGTTTAATTAGGTGTATCAGATGCTGCAATGATATTTCCAATATCTCTAATAGCTTTCGGGATAATGAGGAGGAAAATCATATTTTTAAATAAATATTAATTTTCATTTTACTGCATAATTATTAGTCATAGAAAAAATATTCATAATATCAGTTGTACAGTTTAATTAGGTGTATCAGCTGCTGCAATTATATTTCCAATATCTCTAATAGCTTTCGAGAAAATGAGGAGGAAAGTCATGTTTCTAAATAAAAAGTTTCATTTTACTGCGTAATTATTAGTCATAGAACAAATATTCATACTATCAGTTGTAGAGTTTAATTAGGTCTATCAGATGCTGCAATTATATTTCCAATATCTCAAATAGCTTTCAAGAAAATGACGAGGAAAGTCATGTTTTTATATAAAAATACGTTTTTATTTTACTGCGTAATTATTAGACATAGAAAAAATATTCATAATATCAGTTATACAGTAGAATTAGGTGTATCAGATGATGCAATGATATTTCCAATATCTCTAATAGCTTTCGAGAAAACGAGGAAGAAATTAATTTTAAAAAAAGTAAAATTCAGTATTTATTAGTACTAGTGAAAATATTCATAATGACAGTAGTAGATTTTAATTAGGTCTATCAGATGCTGCAATGATATTTCCAATATCTCTAATAGCATTCGAGAAAATGAGGAGGAAAATCATGTTTTTATATATGTATTAAGTTTCATTTTACTGCGTAATTATTAGTCATAGAACAAATATTCATAATGAGAGTTGTACAGTTTAATTAGGTGTATCAGATGCTGCAATGATATTTCCAATATCTCTAATAGCTTTCGAGAAAATGAGGAGGAAATTCATGTTTTTATATAAAAATTAAGTTTCATTTTACTGCGTAATTATTAGTCATAGAACAAATATTCATAAGGACAGTTGTACAGTTTAATTAGGTGTATCAGATGCTGCAATGATATTTCCAATATCTCTAATAGCTTTCGAGAAAATGAGGAGGAAAGTTATGTTTTTATATAAATATTAAGTTTCATTTTACTGCGTAATTATTAGCCATAGAACAAATATTCATAATGTCAGTTGTAGAGTTTAATTAGGTGTATCAGATGCTGCAATGATATTTCCAATATCTCTAATAGCTTTCGAGAAAATTAGGAGGAAAGTCATGTTTTTAAATAAATATTAAGTTTAATTATACTGCGTAATTATTAGTCATAGAACAAATATTGATAATATCAGTTTTACAGTTTAATTAGGTGTATCAGATGCTGCAATGATATTTCCAATATCTCTAATAGCTTTCGAGAAAATGAGGAGGAAAGTCATGTTTATATATAAATATTAAGTTTAATTTTACTGCGTAATTATTAGTCATAGAACAAATATTCATAATGACGGTTGTACAGTTTAATTAGGTGTATCAGATGCTGCAATGATATTTCCAATATCTCTAATAGCTTTCGGGAAAAGGAGGAGGAAAGTCCTGTTTTTATATAAATATTAAGTTTCATTTTACTGCGTAATTATTAGTCATAAAATTAATATCCATAATTACAGTTGTACAGTTTAATTAGGTGTATGAGATGCTGCAATGATATTTCCAATATCTCTAATAGCTTTCGGGAAAATGAGGAGGAAAGTCATGTTTTTATATAAATATTAAGTTTCATTTTACTGCGTAATTATTAGTCATAGAACAAATATTAATAATTTCAGTTTTACAGTTTAATTAGGTCTATGAGATGCTGCAATGATATTTCCAATATCTCTAATAGCTTTCGAGAAAATGAGGAGGAAATTCATGTTTTTATATAAATATTAAGTTTCATTTTACTGCGTAATTATTAGTCATAGAACAAATATTAATAATGACAGCTGTACAGTTTAATTAGGTTTATCAGATGCTGCAATAATATTTCCAATATCTGTAATAGCTTTCGAGAAAATGAGGAGAAAATTTATGTTTATATAAAAATATTAAGTTTCATTTTACTGAGTAATTATTAGTCATAGAACAAATATTCATAATGAGCGTTGTACAGTTTAATTAGGTGTATCAGATGCTGTAATGATATTTCCAATATCTCTAATAGCTTTCGGGAAAAAGAGGAGGAAATTCATGTTTTTAAATAAATATTAAGTTTAATTTTACTGCGTAATTGTTAGTCATAGAACAAATATTCATAATGACAGTTGTACAGTTTAATTAGGTGTATCTGATGCTCCAATGATATTTCCAGTATCTCTAATAGCTTTCGGGAAAATGAGGAGGAAATTCATGTTTTTAAATATATATTAAGTTTCATTTTACTGCGTAATTATTAGTCATAGAAAAAGTATTCATAATATCAGTTGTACAGTTTAATTAGGTGTATCAGCTGCTGCAATGATATTTCCAATATCTCTAATAGCTTTCGAGAAAATGAGGAGGAAAATCATGTTTTTAAATAAATATTAAGTTTCATTTTACTGCGTAATTATTATTCATAGAACAAATATTCATGATATCAGTTGTACAATTTAATTAGGTCTATCAGATGCTGCAATTATATTTCGAATATCTCTAATAGCTTTCAAGAAAATGACGAGGAAAGTCATGTTTTTATATAAAAATACGGTTTTATTTTACTGCGTAATTATTAGTCATAGAACAAATATTCATAATATCAGTTGTACAGTTGAATTAGGTGTATCAGATGATGCAATGATATTTCCAATATCTCTAATAGCTTTCGATAAAACGAGGAAGAAAGTAATTTTAAAAAAAGTAAAATTCAGTATTTATTAGTACTAGTGAAAATATTCATAATGACAGTAGTAGATTTTAATTAGGTCTATTAGATGCTGCAATAATATTTCAAATATCTCTAATAGCTTTCGAGAAAATGAGGAGGAAAGTCATGTTTTTATATAAAAATTAAGTTTCATTTTACTGCATAATTATTAGTCATAGAACAAATATTCATAATGAAAGTTGTACAGTTTAATTAGGTGTATCAGATGCTGCAATGATATTTCTAATATCTCTAATAGCTTTCGAGAAAAGGAGGAGGAAAGTCATGTTTTTATATAAAAATTAAGTTTAATTTTACTGCGTAATTATTAGTCATAGAACAAATATTCATAATGATAATTGTACAGTTTGATTAGGTGTATCAGATGCTGCAATGATATTTCCAATATCTCTAGTAGCTCTCGAGAAAATGAGGAGGAAAGTCATGTTTTTATATAAATATTAAGTTTCATTTTACTGCGTAATTATTAGCCATAGAACAAATATTCATAATATCAAATGTACAGTTTAATTAGGTGTATCAGATGCTGCAATGATATTTCCAATATCTCTAATAGCTTTCGAGAAAATGAGGAGGAAAGTCATGTTTTTATATAAATATTAAGTTTAATTTTACTGCGTAATTATTAGTCATAGAACAAATATTCATAATGACAGTTGTACAGTTTAATTAGGTGTATCAGATGCTGCAATAATATTTCCAATATCTCTAATAGCTTTCGAGGAAATGAGGAGGAAAGTCATGTTTTTATATAAATATTAAGTTTCATTTTACTGCGTAATTATTAGTCATAGAACAAATATTCATAATTTCAGTTTGTACAGTTTAATTAGGTCTATCAGATGCTGCAAAGTGATATTTCCAATATCTCTAATAGCTTTCGGGAAAATGAGGAGGAAAGTCATGTTTATATATAAATATTAAGTTTCATTTTACTGCGTAATTATTAGTCATAGAACAAATATTCATAATGACAGTTGTACAGTTTAATTAGGTGTATCAGATGCTGCAATGATATTTCCAATATCTCTAATAGCTTTCGGGAAAATGAGGAGGAAAGTCATGTTTTTATATAAATATTAAGTTTCATTTTACTGCGTAATTGTTAATCATATAACAAATATTCATAATATCAGTTGTACAGTTAAATTAGGTGTATCAGATGATGCAATGATATTTCCAATATCTCTAATAGCTTTCGAGAAAACGAGGAAGCAAGTAATTTTTAAAAAAGTAAAATTCAGTATTTATTAGTACTAGTGAAAATATTCATAATGACAGTAGTAGATTTTAATTAGGTCTATCAGATGCTTCAATGATATTTCCAATATCTCTAATAGCATTCGAGAAAATGAGGAGGAATGTCATGTTTTTATATAAATATATAGTTTCATTTTACTGCGTAATTATTAGTCATAGAACAAATATTCATAATGTCAGTTTTACAGTTTAATTAGGTCTATCAGATGCTGCAGTGATATTTCCAATATCTCTAATAGCTTTCGAGAAAATGAGGAGGAAAATCATGTTTTTATATAAAAATTAAGTTTCATTTTACTGCGTAATTATTAGTCATAGAACAAATATTCATAAGGACAGTTGTACAGTTTAATTAGGTGTATCAGATGCTGCAATGATATTTCCAATATCTCTTATAGCTTTCGAGAAAATGAGGAGGAAAGTCATGTTTTTATATAAATATTAAGTTTCAATTTACTGCGTAATTATTAGCCATAGAACAAATATTCATAATATCAGTTGTACAGTTTAATTAGGTGTATCAGATGCTGCAATGATATTTCCAATATCTCTAATAGCTTTCGGGAAAATGAGGAGGAAAGTCATGTTTATATATAAATATTAAGTTTCATTTTACTGCGTAATTATTAATCATAGAACAAATATTCATAATGATAGTTGTACAGTTTAATTAGGTGTATCAGATGCTGCAATGATATTTCCAATATCTCTAATAGCTTTCGGGAAAATGAGGAGGAAAGTCATGTTTTTATATAAATATTAAGTTTCATTTTACTGCGTAATTATTAGTCATAAAACAAATATTCATAATTACAGTTGTACAGTTTAATTACGTGTATCAGATGCTGCAATGATATTTCCAATATTTTTAATAGCTTTCGGGAAAATGGGGAGGAAAGTCATGTTTTTATATAAATATTAAGTTTCATTTTACTGCGTAATTATTAGTCATAGAACAAATATTCATAATTTCAGTTTTACAGTTTAATTAGGTCTATCAGATGCTGCAATGATATTTCCAATATCTCTAATAGCTTTCGAGAAAATGCGGAGGAAATTAATGTTTTTATATAAATATTAAGTTTCATTTTACTGCGTAATTATTAGTCATAGAACAAATATTAATAATGACAGTTGTACAGTTTAATTAGGTGTATCAGATGCTGCAATTATATTTCCAATATCTCTAATAGCTTTCAAGAAAATGACGAGGAAAGTCATGTTTTTATATAAAAATACGGTTTTATTTTACTGCGTAATTATTAGTCATAGAACAAATATTCATAATATCAGTTGTACAGTTGAATTAGGTGTATCAGATGATGCAATAATATTTCCAATATCTCTATTAGCTTTCGAGAAAACGAGGAAGAAATTAATATAAAAAAAAGTAAAATTCAGTATTTATTAGTACTAGTGAAAATATTCATAATGACAGTAGTAGATTTTAATCAGGTTTATCAGATGCTGCAATTATATTTCCAATATCTCTAATAGCTTTCGAGAAAATGAGGAGGAATTTCATGTTTTTATATAAATATATAGTTTCATTTTACTGCGTAATTATTAGTCATAGAACAAATATTCATAATGTCAGTTTTACAGTTTAATTAGGTCTATCAGATGTTGCAGTGATATTTCCAATATCTCTAATAGCTTTCGAGAAAATGAGGAGGAAAATCATGTTTTTATATAAGTATTAAGTTTCATATTACTGCGTAATTATTAGTCATAGAACAAATATTCATAATGAGAGTTGTACAGTTTAATTAGGTGTATCAGATGCTGCAATGATATTTCCAATATCTCTAATAGCTTTCGAGAAAATGAGGAGGAAAGTCATGTTTTTATATAAAAATTAAGTTTCATTTTACTGCGTAATTATTAGCCATAGAACAAATATTCATAATATCAGTTGTACAGTTTGATTAGGTGTATCAGATGCTGCAATGATATTTCCAATATCTCTAATAGCTTTCGAGAAAATTAGGAGGAAAGTCATGTTTTTAAATAAATATTAAGTTTAATTTTACTGCGTAATTATTAGTCATAGAACAAATATTCATAATATCAGTTTTACAGTTTAATTAGGTGTATCAGATGCTGCAATGATATTTCCAATATCTCTAATAGCTTTCGGGAAAATGAGGAGGAAAGTCATGTTTATATATAAATATTAAGTTTCATTTTACTGCGTAATTATTAGTCATAGAACAAATATTCATAATGACAGTTGTACAGTTTAATTAGGTATATCAGATGCTGCAATGATATTTCCAATATCTCTAATAGCTTTCGGGAAAATGAGGAGGAAAGTCATGTTTTTATATAAATATTAAGTTTAATTTTACTGCCTAATTATTAGTCATAAAACAAATATTCATATTTACAGTTGTACTGTTTAATTAGGTGTATCAGATGCTGCAATGATATTTCCAATATTTTTAATAGCTTTCGGGAAAATGAGGAGGAAAGTCATGTTTTTATATAAATATTAAGTTTCAATTTACTGCGTAATTATTAGTCATAGAACAAATATTAATAATGACAGTTGTACAGTTTAATTAAGTGTATCAGATGCTGCAATGATATTTCCAATATATGTAATAGCTTTCGAGGAAATGAGGAGAAAAGTTTATGTTTATATAAAAATATTAAGTTTCATTTTACTGAGTAATTATTAGTCATAGAACAAATATTCATAATGAGCGTTGTACAGTTTAATTAGGTGTATCAGATGCTGTAATGATATTTCCAATATCTCTAATAGCTTTCTGGAAAATGAGGAGGAAAGTCATGTTTTTAAATAAATATTAAGTTTAATTTTACTGCGTAATTGTTAGTCATAGAACAAATATTCATAATGACAGTTGTACAGTTTAATTAGGTGTATCAGATGCTGCAATGATATTTCCAATATCTCTAATAGCTTTCGGGAAAATGAGGAGGAAATTCATGTTTTTAAATATATATTAAGTTTCATTTTACTGCGTAACTATTAGTCATAAAAAAAGTATTCATAATATCAGTTGTAAAGTTTAATTAGGTGTATCAGCTGCTGCAATGATATTTCCAATATCTCTAATTGCTTTCGAGAAAATGAGGAGGAAATCATGTTTTTAAATAAATATTAAGTTTCATTTTACTGCGTAATTATTAGTCATAGAACAAATATTCATAATATCAGTTGTACAGTTTAATTAGGTCTATCAGATGCTGCAATTATATTTCCAATATCTCTAATAGCTTTCAAGAAAATGACGAGGAAAGTCATGTTTTTATGTAAAAATACGGTTTTATTTTACTGCGTAATTATTAGTCATAGAACAAATATTCATAATATCAGTTGGAAAGTTGAATAAGGTGTATCAGATGATGCAATGATATTTCCAATATCTCTAATAGCTTTCGAGAAAACGAGGAAGAAAGTAATTTAAAAAAAAGTAAAATTCAGTATTTATTAGTACTAGTGAAAATATTCATAATGACAGTAGTAGATTTTAATCAGGTCTATCAGATGCTGCAATTATATTTCCAATATCTCTAGTAGCTTTCGAGAAAATGAGGAGGAATGTCATTTTTTATATAAATATATATATATATATTAAGTTTCATTTTACTGCGTAATTATTAGTCATAGAACAAATATTCATAATGTCAGTTTTACAGTTTAATTAGGTCCATCAGATGCTGCAGTGATATTTCCAATATTTCTAATAGCTTTCGAGAAAATGAGGAAGAAAATCATGTTTTTATATAAATATTAAGTTTCATTTTACTGCGTAATTATTAGTCATAGAACAAATATTCATAATGAGAGTTTTACAGTTTAATTTGGTGTATCAGATGCTGCAATGATATTTCCAATATCTCTAATAGCTTTCGAGAAAATGAGGAGGAAAATCATGTTTTTATATAAATATTAAGTTTCATTTTACTGCGTAATTATTAGCCATAGAACAAATATTCATAATATCAGTTGTACAGTTTAATTAGGTGTATCAGATGCTGCAATGATATTTCCAATATCTCTAATAGCTTTCGAGAAAATGAGGAGGAAAGTCATATTTTTAAATAAATATTAAGTTTAATTTTACTGGGTAATTATTAGTCATAGAACAAATATTCATAATATCAGTTTTACAGTTTAATTAGGTGTATCAGATGCTGCAATGATATTTCCAATATCTCTAATAGCTTTCGGGAAAATGAGGTGGAAAGTCATGTTTATATATATATATATATATATATATAATATATTAGTTTCATTTTACTGCGTAATTATTAGTCATAGAACAAATATTCATAATGACAGTTGTACAGTTTAATTAGGTCTATCAGATGCTGCAATGATATTTCCAATATCTCTAATAGCTTTCGGGAAAATGAGGAGGAAAGTCATGTTTTTATATAAATATTAAGTTTCATTTTACTGCGTAATTATTAGTCATAAAACAAATGTTCATAATGACAGTTTTACAGTTTAATTAGGTGTATCAGATGCTGCAATGATATTTCCAATATTTCCAATATTTTCAATATCCAATATCTAATGCCGGCTAGAAGAACCCGTCGCTGACGGCCGACGGAGCGACGGTTATATATTGCTGCCGGCGGTGTTGCCAAACCGCAGTTATCGTACCGTAAAATTATCTATTGAATATCACATAAATACTCATAAGAACGGTAATTCTGATACATAAGACAATAGAAATTTGTAAATAATGATAAAAGTTGTTACACTGGCCTATACATCATATGTATATGCATGGGAATGATATAAAGATCTTGGCACAGACGTCGTGCTTCAAACACAGGAGAGGGAGACGCTGCTGGCACATACGGTGTGCCGCAAGAACTGAATGGGTTAATAAAGTACGCAAGGAAAGGGTAAACAGAGGCACGGGGCAGCGGCGTGACACAGATGCAAGGCCTCAACACACATCTATACCACCATCACCACAACAACAACAACAACAACAACAACAGCAGTGCACGCGCGTCCATTACAGTGACACGCAGGGCAGCAGAGATCACCTTCAATACCAACACGATTCAACACACGATGTAATGTGGCTCAATGATCTTATCACACACATCCACACAGCATTCACTCAACATCTACACAGCATCCACACAGCATTAGCAGCTTGTACCGTCTGTCTCAGCTATGCCCCGTGTCTTCTTTCAACCCACGTACTTGCCTCGTTAAACTATGATACATTTTTTTTACCAATTATCCGAACATTAACGTAGATAAAACTCAGAAATTTGTGTTAAGACGTGAGGGGTGACACCTTAAGCACAAAAACACACTTCTGAGTAATGCAAACTGATATGCTGACACGATACACAATGATAGGACGTGAAAGGACGTGGGAGTCACGGCATAGCAAAGTGTGCAGTGTATTTAAGCCGCTCATAATGAACATCAAAAGGGATTCACTGAAAACTGGCAATAACTTCATGGAAACTCAACACTCAAGCATCAACACTGCTGGGAACTCATTAGTCTATAGAGCAATAACCTTCCCTGACTCATAACTCAACACACAACAAGGACAATGCAATGGACAGCATCATCATCACCACTTATACAAACTCACAACACCACAGATGCAAGCGAGGTGTTAATGGCATAGTAACATTACATTATACGTATACAAAAACGGATTTAATAATATATTAAATAGAATACTGTGAAGGCAAGGCTTTCTAACACTAATATAATTACCGTATCCCAGCTGCAGACACTTGAACGTTTTTCTCTCAGACTGTACACAAAAAAAATCAAACAACAAAGAAAAGAGAGAAATAAAAGAATATTAGAGGAGGAAGTCTTCGGGCAGCGTGAAAGGAAAGGTGAGGCACGCAGCACCACTTCGTCTTTCTCAGAACCAGCTACAAAGAGAGAGAGAGAGAGAGAGAGAGAGAGAGAGAGAGAGAGAGAGAGAGAGAGAGAGAGAGAGAGAGAGAGAGAGAGAGAGAGAGAGAGAGAGAGAGAGAGAGAGAGAGAGAGAGAGCAAGGTCAATCCTGCCCTCAAGCCCCAGCACGAGCCTCGCAACACCACGCAACCCACGCAACACACGTAACAGCACACAACACACGGATACAAACCAATAAACAGAAAAAATGGATGACACAAGGAAGAAGAACACAAGGAAAAACGTCTCAATATTTTTTTCTCATTCTCTCTTTTTCTTTCTCTTTTCTCGTATATATGTGTGTGTGTGTGTGTGTGTGTGTGTGTGTGTGTGTGTGTGTGTGTGTGTGTGTGTGTGTGTGTGTGTGTGTGTGTGTGTGTGTTTCCCTAGCTGTCTATCGGTCTGTTTGTCTGTATCCCAAGTGCACCTGAGACCAGCACACACTCGCGCCGCACCGCCAGGAGAGGAAGGCACACACACCTCATTTAATTAAGGACACGTAAACGCTTTGCCGTGGCGAGGAGAGAGTCGTGGCGAGCCTCAAGGTGCCTCATCACGGGATCAACTCACCCACCCACTTCAACTGTACCACCACCCACACCACCACCCATACCCACATCCACACCCACACACCCTCACCCATTAGTTACCCTGGTTCACCCCACCTAAATTCATCCCAGATAATAACATCAAATTAAAGTTGATCTCTCGCCATGATACATCTCTGCTTTCCTTTGTTGTTTAGTCTGTCAATAGTAGTAGTAGTAATAGTAGTAGTAGTAGTAATAGTAGTAGTAGTAGTAATAGTAGTATTATAGGTATCAAAACACTAATGACTACAACACCAAAAACTGAAACAGCAAAAACTACTACTACTACAATTATATATATAATGATAATAACAATAATAAAAATAATAATAATAATGTTAATTGGTGTGTGTGTGTGTGTGTGTGTGTGTGTGTGTGTGTGTGTGTGTGTGTGTGTTTCTTTTCTCTTCTTTGTTTCTGGTCATTGTTTTTCTTCTGTTACATTTGTCTTTTCTGTTCCTCCTCCTCCTCCTCCTTTTATTACAGTAGTAGAATGTAGCCACACGGACAGCCTGTTGATGTTTGTTCTTCCTTTGTACTCCTCCTTCTTCTCCTTTTAGTGAACCTTCATCAAAAGTTTCGTCACTATCCCGTTTTCAAGATTCAAAAAAATATAACCAAATTTTAACAAATAAGATTTTTTATTAACAAAACCAAACAAAATGCCAATGTATGGAATGAGATTCGTATATTTGCCAATCCAGCTGAACGCACGTGAGCTGCGTGTGGCCCGCTGCCGAGCCGAGGCCGCGCTGCGTGAACGCAACCTTGCACGCAAGTTTGCCGCAGCCAAGAACAGAGTCAAGGTGGACTCAACTGTACTGGAAGTCAGTGTTCCAGTGGAGGTCATCGACAATGAGGTCGAAGACATCACAGCAGGGGACATGTCTCCCGATGTCTCCGTCCCATCCGTCACCGGGGTGGACGATGGCGGGCTGAAGGAGGAAGCAGCCCAGGATGAGGACGGGTGCCCCGAGGCGGTCGTCTTCCCCAGCGAGGCAGTGAACCAGGAGGACGCAGCTCGCCTGGTGCGGCGCAGCCTCCTGGTTCCCGCCAGGTTCAGGGACCGCCTGGCAGGAGCTGGTGACTACTTCATCGAGTACCTGGAAGGACATCACTCCGTCAAGATCTTCCGGGACTCCAAGATGTGGCACATCAAGGGCCGCAAACGCAACGTGCTCCCCTGCTACACATCCGTCAAGGAGTTGATCGCAGAATGGCGGCGTCGCGAGGCTGTCGACGAATGAAAGGTTTACTGTGAGGTGCGGCGTCTTTTACAACAGCAGCGCGGACGTGTGTGTTCCCTTGCCCAGCAGGAGGACGACCCTGGGCACGACGATGCCCAGTGAGGGAGTGGACGGGTACGTGGTGCAGGACCTCACCCAGCAAGGGGCACCCCAACAGGGGGACGGGTGCTCCAGGCCCTACATCCCAGGGAAAGCGATGGGTATGGGACGGTCTTGCCCTAAAAGGGGGCACCCCAACAGGGGGACGGGTGCCCCCAAGTACCCTACACTCCCAGGGAAAGTGGATGGGTATGTGGAGCAGGTCCTGTCCTAAAAGGGGGCAC
>JAPQNM010000005.1:3886589-3896589 GCA_029783475.1 Metacarcinus magister
GGTTCTCGTCCTCCTTACACGACCTATTCTGATGAAGAACCGAGGGAAGGCAAGCCATTAAGGGAAAGTATAACAAATGACTGCATGCAAATACTCTTCAGTGACCTTGAAACTCGTGTGCTGCACAGTCTAGGCAGTCACTCATTAATGTCTCATAATTCAATTTCACGAGTCCTTGCATCCCTTGGTTCAATTACAGACGAACGAAGCAGCAACGAACCATTTTTCTTTTTCAGCTTCTATTTTGACGTGACCTTTTTCCAGGAATGAAGCAGATCGTCTGAGCGACAAAAGTGGATTATCTTTTATAGTTTGACTTTCATCCTCTGTATGGCACGGCACATTACCTCCACGTCCAGCCGTGTGTGATACTCTTTGATAGTGTTCTGAAAATAGCAACGAATAGACCAATGTAGCAAAGTAGTGATGAATTTACCGGTGCCAGGCAAGACTACAGCATAAAACACTTAGTACATTTACCACCAAGCAGTAGGAGTGCAAGGTTACAATAGAACCAAGTAGCTTCATGTTCTTATCACTGAGGATCTACTGACCTCCCTCATCCTCCTCCCTCATCCTCCTCCCTCATATCACTGCTCTTTCCCTTCCTTCCTTCCTTCCTTCCACCCTTTCCGCTTTTAACCTACCGACCGACAAACACTTATCGATCCCTGCCGAACAGTACATCTGAGTCTGCCTCGCTGCCCCGCCAAGCCGTCGCTGCAGCACCACGTCACTCACAGATACACACTCATCAGTCTGGCTCCGAATATTCTTTCACCTCACGCGATACCAGATGCTTTCCTCCACTCCATCTCACACTCCAGGCATCCATTACACGCACGCACACACGCACACGCACACGCACACACACACACACACACACACACACACACACACACACACAGCCTCCCTGCCTGACCTGTAGCACTACGTTTATTTCAAAAGTTTTATTCCGCCATAAAGAGAGAAACATGCGGCTCTGACTTGCCTTCCCTTACAGCCTGGCGCACGCGAGGGTGTTTCTAGAATTATCGGGTCTTCTGTCTTAGCCACGCTTACACATCTGCTGGGGTCACACGAGGGAAGGAATGTATCTGTACCCGACGCCAAGGAATAGAAGATAAATGACACGAAGAGTTGTAGTTGTTGAATTCACGATAACTGAACCAAAGTGAAGATTAGTGATTATGACGTTCAAGGCGAAGAGGAATTGACATGAGCTGCTCTGTGGAGGAAGATGGTGATGCCTTCAAGATATTCCTTATGTGGGGTGGGATAGGAGGGGAAACTATTATATTGTGATTGATTTATGAGCAATGTACAGGGTGAAAGATAGTTGGGTGAAGATACAAGGGATAGTGAGAACATAAGATAACAATGAGGCTGCAGGAGGCCACCAGCTGGCCTACATACACAAAGCAGATCCTGTCCACCTAACACCTACCACCATCAGTTTTGAAGGGTAAGAGTGTGTACAGAAGTGACCACCAGGACGGAGTGAAGGCAAAACTCTGTCTCGTTGTCTTTTGTTTTGTCTCTGGTAACACTTTTACGTTTAGCTGACACCAGGAGTTTGACTGACGGACTCACTAACGGACGGACGGACGGACAGACGGACGGACAGCTGTTGTTGCTGGTGGTCGCTGAACACTTAAGAATCCAAGGTTGTCGAGCTGTACCTTACTGTATTTTCCTATAATAGAGGAAAACTAATACATTTCTTCAGCTTGCAGTACGTGGGAAAACGCCACATAACGATTTACCTTCTACAGAGGCGTCACAGAGGCTTGTGAGGCCCGGTCCATGCACGGTTCAGTTACCCAAAACGATCTTTTTGAATGTATTATCAAGTACTTAGTATTTGCTGACCGTCAAGAAGGGTGGGTGGGTGGCTGAGGTGGTTGGGTGTTACCTGCCTTCCTAGTCCAGGGTTCGAACTCATGGGTCGGCGAACCAGAAAAGAGAATACGTATATATTTCAGGATCCTTACACGGCACACACCTCCATCCCGCCACTACCACGTCCTGTCCTCCTCCACACAATACTCCTGCAAGCATTGAGATAAAGAGTATCGTTCAAGGAGGCTGTTTAGTTTCCTCATCCCAGCAGAGTTGTATTATTGGTTCTTGGGGAAACATTTTCAACTTCCTCGATGGTATATTTATTTTTCTTTAAGTTTACTCGCTCGCTGCACCGAACACATTTTTGCACTATCTTCCCTTTTTGTTTCATATTCCTCACTGGGTTTTATAGGTCTCGTTATTTTTCAGTACAAACCTAAGGATCACGTTGCCTTTCTCTTCCTTTACCTTCGCTGCGAGATGAAAACACACTCGGAACGGAAACAAAGATATCAAAATAACTTCTATTCTTTTTGTCCTGAATGCATTTTGTCTTAGCAGGAGTGACAGCAGCTAGCAAGTAAGTGTATTTTATTCTACTTCCCTCCCCTTTCCGCAGTCTCCAGTCACGTTAACAATACAGTAAGGAAAGTGGGAGTGCCCTTTCCACGACCGTACGTCGTGTGGTGGCGGTGGAAAGCGACAAACTGATTCCCATGTTGGTGATAATACTTCTTTACATTTTCGTTTGTGAGGCAGGTGAGTCTATAGTGTATGTGTGGAAGAGCCGGGAGATCGGAGGAGAAAAAGAGATGTGAAATCGTGGATGAATGAGGAAAAATGTACTCGTGTGTCAAGAAGAGAGATGGATGAAAGGTGGAAGTGGAGATGAAGAGGATGGATGAGTGTGTGAGATGTGGTGGCTATACAAGGAGGTGGATGTGGATGAAGGCAAAGAAGGGTAGGAGGAGGTGGGAGGGAGGAAGAGGAGAGATAAAGGGAGGTAGATGGAAGGGGAAAGTTCACATATTCGAAAAATTAAAAGATAACTATTGATATAAATGTTTCCTTTTCATTATATTATTTGAACAGATGTGGCGAGATTTTTTCCTTATTAAGATGAGAAGTATGGAAGTCAGTCTAGGTTGCAACTTGAACTTATAAGAAAAATCCGCCAGATTCCACTTCATTATGTTAAAAGCAGCATTTCAAGCAAAACAAGTGACTCCTTTACATCTATTTTTTTCTTTCTTTCTCTTTTTCTCTCTCTACAGTAAAGTATATTATTTTAACGTACCTGCGATATTAAACGTAAATATTGTTCAACTCTTGCATTAGAACAAAGGAATATAAGAACTTAAGTTTAGTGAACAAAAACTCCATTGACCTAATAATCTCATCCTTGTCTCTAATCCTAAAAATCTTTCCTTTATCTATTTGATTTATTTATGGAATTCGCTTTTCCTGCTATTCCACTCATTCACTTCCCTATATATTAAGTCTGAATTCATCTAACCTGAACCCACTAAATCGAGTCCAAACCTATCCATTTGATATACGAACCTTGATTTTTAACTTTCTTCTATTGATCTATTATATGGACAGCTCATGGGTGAATGATATTATTGGTTAACAATGTACTGGAGATGAAGTATAATGATGATTGGTAGTGATTCAGTAAGATCAATCACATCTCCTTAAACCCTATGTCTTTCTAGGGGGAAAATAACATGGATATTGTAGTTTTGAGAGCGTAAAGCAAAGCATATGAAAAGAACATGTATATATAAAAACTAATAAGTACAATATGACTATGAATACACTTTTTGTACTATTCAAGCACACTTTATTTTTGCATCTGTCAACTGTACTTTCTCTGTATCCCTCTTGTACTGTACTCCTTCCTTCACTTAACTGCAAATAAACTGTAACACTAAAAATACTGAAACGGTAGACACCAAGGAGGACTGAGAGTGAGTGAGAGAGAGAGAGACTGTTGCGCTTCAGTTAAAGGCGGATGATGCTAAGCGGGAAAAAAATGAGAAAGAAAGAAAGCAAGCAGGCCTCTGACGCTACCCTATCTAATAATACTACGTATCAAGGGATCCCACTCTCCCCTACGCACACGTCAAGAGCCTCTCCGTCGCAGGGTAAATAATGCATCAACAGCCTCTGCCAATCTGTTTGTAGTTTTGTTCTTGTGCTAGCTTGTTCCTGTCTCTATATACTTGTCCGTCTGGGTTTGTATTCTTGGATCTGTTTCTGTCTCTCTGTGTATCTGTTTCTCTCTGTCTGTCTGTCTGTATATATGACGTCCTTGTTTAAGTGTATATTGATGGGTTTTTTTGTCTGTCTAATTGTGTGTGTGTGTGTGTGTGTGTGTGTGTGTGTGTGTGTGTGTGTGTGTGTGTGTGTGTGTGTGTGTGTGTGTGTGTGTGTATTTTTGTGGTTAATATGTATTCATCTATGTATGTATCTATGAATCTACCTATCTATTTATCAATCTATCTATCTATCAATCTATCTATCTATCAATCCATCTATTTATCTATCAGGTGGGGTAAATAAGTAAGCATGTCTGAGTGAATGTATGAGCCATTGTTTGTATGAATGGCTCCACGAATACTAATGCAAAGAAAACGGGGCACACACACACGTCTCAAAGAAATCGAGGCCAAACAATTTAATGTATGCATGAATTTATTTTAACACAACGATACGTCTTAAGGAAGCAGGACTGGAGAGAGAGAGAGAGAGAGAGAGAGAGAGAGAGAGAGAGAGAGAGAGAGAGAGAGAGAGAGAGAGAGAGAGAGAGAGAGAGAGAGAGAGAGAGAGAGAGAGAGAGAGAGAGAGAGAGAGAGAGAGAGAGGAGGTAAACATGTTTAAAGCTAGAAATTAATGGGGGGGGGGAGGAGGAGGAGGAGGAGGAGGAGGAGGAGGAGGAGGAGGAGGAGGAGGAGGAGGAGGAGGAGGAGGAGGAGGAGGAGGTAAAGGAAAGTGATGTAGGAATAAGGAGGGTTAAGGGGCGTGGTGAAAGAGAGGGGGGGAAGGAGGGAAGAAAGGATGGAAGGAGGGAAGAAGGACAAAAAGGAAGGAGGAAGGAAGAAGGGAGAAGGAAGGAAAGAAGGAAAGAAGAAGGGAAGGAGGGAGGGAGGGAGAAGGAGGAAAGGAGGGAAGGAAGTTAAAAAGGAAGGGAAAAGAGGGAAGGAAGGATAGAAGGAAGGCAGAAGGGAAGGAGGGAAGAAGAGGGAAGAAGAGCAGAAGTTTGTTACCCTGAGGATATTGTGGGAAATTTTATACAGGTGTTAATTAGTTAGTCCCAGGTGTGTGTGTGTGTGTGTGTGTGTGTGTGTGTGTGTGTGTGTGTGTGTGTGTGTGTGTGTGCGCGCGTACTACGCTACATGGTACATACATACACCTTGCGTTAATCTCCAGTTTGTGTCTACCTGAGGCATAGAAGAGTATCAAGAGCGAGGTAATTAATTCTCAGGTAACATAATTTTATCTTATTGTCTCTATCTATCTATCTAGCTATCTATTTATCTCTTTATCTATCTATATATCTTCTTATCTATCTATCTATCTATCTATCTATCTATCTATCTATCTATAAATCTTCTTATATATCTATCTATCTATCTATCTATCTATCTATCTAACTCCATCCCCGGGGCTGTCATTCTGTTACCTAATGTTGAAGTCTTTGGTGAAATCTGTCTTCACTTT
Source organism: Metacarcinus magister (assembly GCA_029783475.1). NCBI lineage: Eukaryota > Metazoa > Arthropoda > Malacostraca > Decapoda > Cancridae > Metacarcinus > Metacarcinus magister. The sequence goes on from JAPQNM010000005.1 coordinate 3,892,161, forward strand.
AAATTAAATCACTAGTCCATTGCATAATTTCCTGCTTCTTGGAACTATTCATGAGATTATTTACTCAATTTCTCTTCGGTCGCTGTTCAGAGGTTAGAATACTTTCATTTTAAACTCTTCACTTGAAAGGCAAATTGCTTGTTGGTGTATGCAATATTAATTAGAGGATAATGTATACACAGTGGTTATCATTACTGTGGGGAAACTTTCTATACTTACTCCCTGGAACGATATTTTGAGCTGAATATATTTTTGTTAATACATATTTTGTTTCCCTTTCACGGCAAGTTTAAAGTTATGTTTAAGTAAACCACAACACTCCTATGTGGATGCAGCTTATCCTAGACATGAGAACAGGATCGTAAACCCGGAACTACAGGTCAAAGTTGAGGTGTAGAAGTAGTACACCTTTATAACTGTAATCAAAAGTACTCTGTGGCTTGTCATATGTCTCATTAAGCTGTATTTTTCACTTGATTTTGTTTTATTAGTCATTTAAACTCCCGTCAATACAAGATTATTAGAAATTCCGTTTATGTTCTATACGAATGTCAGTCTTTTAAGGCCACTTTGACATCTAGGTTCAGCAGGGGACGGCGTGTGCGGAGGAGGAGGAGGAGGAGGAGGAGTCATGGTTTTGTTTGGCACGAGTTAGTCAAGCTGGAAGGGAACTGCCACGCTAGAAAGAGATTCCGAATATTTCAAATGATTGTCGGACAACTTTCAGAAAATTGGCCCCCACGTAAATGGTCCTGACAAGATAACATTTATTGTTTTCAAACTTTACCAGCGAAGAAAAAAAAACGAGAAAAAAAAATGGGATAAATGAAAATCCTTCAGCGTGTTCGGCCTCAACGTTATGAGAAGTTTGTAGCATTAGATGGCGGACGATGTGGTGTTACTGATAATGTTCTGGTGATGCTATACTAAAACCTCATCTTGCATCACTTGAACCTTCCCTAGCTACCTTGCAGAAGACGCCGGATATGCAATATGTTTATACAATTGTACAGGTTCTAACGCCTCTTCCCTGCTACTCTTCCCAGGGATAAACACGCCAGTAACCTCCACCTATTCCTGTCCATACACTATATTTACTCTCCATTCCCTTCACCCTCCCACTTTCCCCCACTCAAATATTCTAACACTTTGTCCTCCCACCGTAGAGGGAGCCAGGCCTTCCCCTCGCACGCAACGCATCTCGCTTGATTATATACTTTGTTCTTCGTCACCTCATTCACTTCCACTCTCTCTAAGTAACCTAACCACCCACGGATACAACCTTTGATAACCTCTTATGTTCCACAATTAATTACCTCTTCACTCTTCGTAGAACTTTCAAACCTTATAATATGTATGTACTTTTCTTGTTCTCACGTTCAAACAGACTTTACCCTTTTTCAGATAGCAAGTTTTGGCTGATTGAATTCTTGATCTGAGTTTTGTTCCGAATAATTTCACGGGAGGAAGCTTGGATCCGCCAGTACCCGCCGCAGAGCACACCAAATGTCAAAGTTCAAAGAGAACACTTACGAAACCACACGTCAACAACACTTCCAAACTCAACCAGACCGCAACAGGAGCGAGGTTCACTAATTTTTGCTTCTCAATAAAACACGAGCTGGAGCATCACAAAGAGAGCGACTCAAGGGTACACCCAATTATTGATAAGACGCGTTGCCATTCAAAACATTCTCATCCAAACAATTACCAAAACTCGAGGCGGGAAGGAAGCAGTGGAGGCGGTGCTCGCTTCTCGGTAAACTGTTTTGTGTAACAGTATAAAAAAAAGTCAAGCGCTTGAAAAAAACACATTATAACCAAACAATCAGTACGTACCCAGGCCACACGCGCGGCCACCCACCAGCCTCACACGAACCTTGCACTCAACACACCTGAAAACACAAACAAATATGTATTAGTACAGAACTGGAGGAAAAAACTTATGTGTGCGTTTATATGTATATATATATTCATTATTCATTATCAATTACCCATCTATCTATCCATCCATTATCCATCTATCCAGGGACAGTAACTATATGATTAACAATAGCAGTATGTACTACAACTATTACTACTGCAACAACTATTAGTTCTTCTACGACTAATGCTACCACTCACATACTACTACTACTACTACTACTACTACAAATAGTAACACTAATAATAATAATAATAATAATAATAATAATAATAATATTTATAATATTAACAATAATAGTAATAATAATAATGATAATAACAATAATAATAATAATAATAATAATAATAATAACAACAATAATAATAATAATAATAACCATAATAATAATAATAACAATATAGACATTAATCTAGACAAAATGCAACAAAATATAAATAGATGGTACGTGTACGATCCTTCAAGGTAATTAAAAGGACTCCAGTGTCTAGTTCCTATGAACTTATATAAAACAAAGTGAGTCAATGTATAACTAGGATGGAATTAATGTTTGTATCACTTTACTGATACTTTAACATAGAAATTTGAGGAAAAAATAAAGAACCCAATCAAATAGAAAGGAAGAACAAAATGAATAACCACACGCACACGCACACGCACACGCACACGCACACGCACACGTACACGCACAGACACACACACACCCACACACACACACACACACACGATCGACAAATCAATACCTTGATGCTGCTGGGGACAGAATATCCTGTGTGTGTATGTGTGAGTGTGAGTGTGAGTGTGTGTGAGTGTGAGTGTGAGTGTGAGTGTGTGTGTGTGTGTGTGTGTGTGTGTGTGTGTGTGTGTGTGTGTGTGTGTGAGTGAGTGAGTGAGTGAGTGAGTGAGTGAGTGAGTGAGTGAGTGAGTGAGTGTGTGTGTGTGTGTGTCCTCTAAACACCTATAATTAATGATATGCACGTTGGACTTTAATGACGTGGGTTCCTGAAAAATTGTCTCTGGAAAAGAAAGAAATATTTTGTATACCAAGGCAATCGAAATATTTTCCAGCTGCAGGATTCCTTTTCGTTTCACTGGAAGGTGTTTGTTTGTTTGTTTGGGGGATTCTGATTTTCCCAAATTTGTATATATATATGTCTTTGCCTATTTCTGTTTTTTGTAAAAACATAAGAAATCATGTTTATCTTGTTTTTTTTTTCAGGAACAAAATGTTGAGTTATTTCAGTTGTTATTTGTCCTTGTGTATCTTAAAGTAAAATTTTTTATCAAATTAAAGCTGATGGAATATTTACATCCAAGAACAAAAATGAACTCTTATTCTCTGTACAGACGACATCAATATATTAATTCGTAGAGAAGCATTTATACATAAGTCTATCCTACGGCCGTCACTCACATTAGTTAATATTTCGCGATAAATGGATGATGTTTTGGTCTTTCCCTTCCAATATTCAACCTTCAATAGCGGCAGGAAGGCTGGAAAACACAAGCAGCTTCCAAGCGCGGTAGATACTTTCCATTTTTATGTCACGGGACTTCCAACAGTACTATTAAGAGAGGAGAGGTGACAGGAGATGCAGGTGCAGTGAGGTGTGTTTACTCCCTATTCCAAACTCTTTATATTTCAGGGTTAAAATCACCTCGTTACACCTATGCAATACTCCCTTCTCCTCCCCTCTACAATCTGGTAGAATATTATGATCATAGTATTGAGTTGAAACTTTGACTTATCTCATCATTATACTTGCAAACGCCTCCCATCCATCGGTTATTTATCATGAAAAAATATAGTAGTTCTCCCTCATACAGTGTTTATGTTAGGGATGTATCAGTCTGTTTGTATGTCTGTTTTTTTTTTTATGTGTGTGTGTCTGTGTGTATGTTTTGTTTATTTATCTGTTCCTGTCTCTCTTCATCAATCTATCTATCTATCTATATATTCTATTTAACTATATCTATCTGTATACCTAGCTACCTATCTACTTATCTATTATCATTTACCTATCTACCTGTCATACGTATCTACTTACATTAGCCTTAATAACAAAAATTCACTTCCACATAACAATTTTCCTTTATCCTACGAACATGATTCCATCCCAGCCACTCTGCCCTCGCCTTCAATACAGTGTTCCAGTAATTCATTAGTTGCTAACGTGAAATAAAAAAATCCTCCTTTTAATCAACAACAGTTTACATTATATTGATTCAGGTCATTCTATTTTCTCGCATACGGCTCCTTCCTATTCTACACTGTATTTATTTTTCTCTCTGGATCTGTTTCTCTGTCTCTGTCTGTCTCTGTCTGTGTCTCTCTCTCTCTCTCTCTCTCTCTCTCTCTCTCTCTCTCTCTCTCTCTCTCTCTCTCTCTCTCTCTCTCTCTCTCACACACACATTTATGTTCTCGTTCTGCAATTACCAGTGCCTCTCTTCCCTTGCCTTGCCTTGCCTTGCCTTGCCTTGCCTTGCCTCCCCTCCCCTCCCCTT
>JAPQNM010000005.1:3899089-3924089 GCA_029783475.1 Metacarcinus magister
CGACGATGCCCAGTGAGGGAGTGGACGGGTACGTGGTGCAGGACCTCACCCAGCAAGGGGGCACCCCAACAGGGGGACGGGTGCCCCCAAGTACCCTACACTCCCAGGGAAAGTGGATGGGTATGTGGAGCAGGTTTTGCCCTAAAAGGGGGCACCCCAACAGGGGGACGGGTGCCCCCAAGTACCCTACACTCCCAGTACCTTCCAACACTCCACAAAGGGCAAGTGGCACACCAATGGCCGCATAGAAAACGAGGCACCGTGTTACACAGTAATCCAGACGTTGGTCGCAGCGTGGCGGCGACGCGAGGCTGTCGATCCACCTCAAGGCTGAATGTTATTCTCTTATATATCTTTCCTTTCTTATCTACCTACATATACTTAGTGTTTATGTGTGCGTGTGTGCGTGTCTCTCTCTCTCTCTCTATATATATATATATATATATATATATATATATATATATATATATATATATATTATATATATATATATATATATATATATATATATTATATATATATATATATATATATATATATATATATATATATATATATATATATATATAGCTGTGTTACAATAGGCATCATAGGCCTGACGCCCCACAAAGTTAGTGACTGAAGTGTCACCTTAAAATCAGTATTCACTTTCCATGCACCTGCTGCTGTTCTTCACACACACACACGCACGTATACGCACACACGCACACACACACACGCACGTACACACGCACACGCACACACAACACAAAACTACACGTTATAACCCAACACACAAACAAGAAAACAAACAACAAACGAAATTGATGCCTTACAGAATCCGGAAATTAAGAGCCACTCGAAACAACAGGTGTAGTTACTCGTGTGTGTGTGTGTGTGGTGTGTGTGTGTGTGTGTGTGTGTGTGTGTGTGGGTGAAGCTGGCGTTTCAACCTTCCACTTTGTTCCTTTTTTGTTTTGAAATGTTACTCTTTCAACAAATAAGATCATACAAAGGCCAATGTTATTAAATAGAATATCAATTAAGGTACTTTTGAAAGGTCGTCGTACAATTCATTCCAGGTCGTTAAATATTCACACCTACATTCCCTCACATATGTTCGAGTACGATACGTTGATGTAATTGGATGATTAGATGAGACACTTCCGGATCTCTCAATGACCTTCTCTCCTCGTGTTGTTGCTGGAATGACGGTGTGTTCCTCGTTACAAGGACTTGGGATGAGGTTCAGCCTGACGCTTTTCCACCCTTATTTTAGGCGTCTCAGTACCTGTAGGACCCGGTGTGTGCAATGGTACCTTCGGGATGACTGTCTGCACACTGGTCACGGTGGACGCAGTACATCATCTTAACTTGAATTAAACAGATTCTTGATTGCCAAAACTCACTTGACATTCACTTTCCATCAACTGTACCGCAGATTATTGGTTCTAGATTTACCACACAAGCAACAGATGGGGAACAAATAATCTTGCTGTGCCAGTGTTCCACATCCTCTATTTTTACGGCGGCAGGCAACTGTGAATTGATTTAGAAGTGACTGCGACGCCCAAATTATAAGCCGCAGACGACGAGGGAGTTAGTTATTCATACATGTTAGCACACGTTACCGCTGCACATCAAAGACTCTATCAATTGTTCAAAACTGTGGGAAAGACATGAACACACTCTATGATACGGCTCCCTCAAAAAATAAGTATAATGTTTCATGTGGTGACGCCTGGTAGCTGTGAGAAGTCCTTGTCTGCATCATCACCCGTCCAGTGTGTGTACGACTGGTCAAGAGGGGCAGTTCTTAAAATATAATACTGCATTTTTCATTCTTCATTCAGTCCTGCGAACATGTTGTTGGTTTTTGGTCTGTGTAGCGCTGCGTAAGACTACTGATTGCTAGCTGAGTTGACCCACTGACATATAAAGGTCACACACCCCGTGACCTAAGCAGTGTTCTCCTAAAATAAACATAGTATTGGTCACAAAGAACGAATACCATCCTTCCTTACACAGAGTCAGCGTCAGGGTTGGAGGCGGGGTACAATGACTGACAGAGGCAAGGCAGAACATTAAACTTGATGACAATGAATGATCAAGTTGAGATGAGGAGAGTCTGGTTAAGATTATTAGTAAAGGACAAACTAGTAAGGTTTAGTATGGAAGAGAGAATCAGTCGAGTGTTACAAACAAAGAGACTTGTTTGGAAGGCTTGTCTTTTTCTTTTTCTTTAATCGTGTCCCCTTACTGGAGGAGACACGCAGTCCCATAACGGGTCCGTCCGTAGCGACCTGTTAGTTTCAGCAGCCTGCTAGCGTGATGGTGGATGGCGTAAACACACCTCAATCAGTGTAGGTGGGGGGGGGGAGGAATAGCAACAACCTGAGCCTCACAGGTGACATCAGGTGCCGGTGTCCTCCTCCTCTTTCTCCTCCTCTTTCTCCTCCTCTTTCTCCTCCTCTTTCTCTCTATCTCTCTTATTCCTCTTCCTCTTCCTCTTCTCTCCTCTCCTCCTCCTCCTCCTCCTCCTCCTCTCCTCCTCCTCCTCCTCTCCTCCTCTCCTCCTCCTCTCCTCCTCCTCCTCCTCCTCCTCTCTTCCTCCTCCTCCTCCTCCTCTCCTCCTCTCCTCCTCCTCCTCCTCCTCCTCCTCCTCCTCTCCTCCTCCTCCTCCTCTCCTCCTCCTCCTCCTCCTCCTCCTCCTCCTCCTCCTCCTCCTCCTCCTCCTCCAAGCAGTAATGACACGGTTGTAATGAGTGTGGACAGGGACCTTAGTTTGTACCCGAAGATCATTGATAAGTACTGAGAAGCGTGAACTAGAACACAATCTCGGTGAGCTCCATGACTGATATATTTAGAACACTGACACTATCACACAAAGGCACTAGATTGTCCACAGAGGAAACCTGACAACAGAATGAAGGGATCAGCAACTTTTTTAGGAATTTAAAAATATATATAATCAAGTCTGAGAGGTAGGGATAGAAGGAGAGCACCATAATTAGCCAATGATGAATTTTAACCAAACTTTGAGCGAAGAGTTCAGCTTTTGACTCAGAAGAGATTAAACAGGAGGGAACGATACAAAATAGCAATTGGAAATATTACTTGATTCCAGGCAGAAACAATACGTGCAAGGTCCTGAGTTTTATAAGATCGGTGGTTACAATACTGCCTGCGAACATTCCTGATCAACGAGAGAACAGGTAGTTAAGGCAAAGGTTTGATGCTTGACGTAAGATCAGTTCAAGTAAGCGGAATGTATCACCTTTGCATTGCGCTAAACCCTAATAACGCTACAACAGTAACCATTGAAAGGGAAACAAGAAGAGTAATGTCTCAAGTAATAACAGATGCACGATAGAGTAATATTAACGCTTCTAAGTTGAAAAAACAACACAGGGGCACCGGGACTTTGTGTAACTTAATGAGCCTTATATATTAAACAATACTATGATCAGTGGAGCACAAATGACGCAATGAGGTAAAGGGTTCCAAGGGGGAGAATGATGCTGGACGCGTCTTCAAGGTGCTTAGGAGTACGAGTGTGTTAATGAATTGAGCTCTTTACATCACTAAGGACGCCCACGGGGAAGGCTTGCTCACCAGGCTGGCCACTGAAGGAACACAACACAGGAAATCAGTAGTGAACGGTGAAACATCCTGTGAGTAATATTCCTGATAAAGGATAATATCGAATGAATTTACATAAGAATATATATATATATATATAGTAAGAGATATACACCAGATATAAGAAGACAAACCTAAGAAAATGAGGAGGCTGCAAGAGGCCAGTTGTCTTGCTAAAGGCAGCTCCTGTAGTAAACTGTATGTTAATAAAGAAATGTTTATAAAAAATTACACTTATATCCCAGTCATCCAGTGTAGAATTCAAAGATGGAGGCACGAAGGCAAGCAATGCTGACACAAACAAGAGTGTAACGATCACATTTACACCAAAAAAAAGGAATACAAACTAACACTTAACAGGACGATGGCAGGTGTCAGTGACCTCAGACGCCTGGGTGTCAAGGAGGAAACGGTGAGGCTTAGTGAGGGGAAAGGTCATGTCGCACAGCTAGGAAATAACACTTTACTCCCTCCACAAATATTACAAAAGTTAGTGTAGAGAGGTGGAAGAAGTCTCACTGATATTGACTTGTGGTGAGGAGACAATGTGTGTTGGTCCTGCTGCTTGACGGAGGTGTTGAGGGGAGACTTTCATAGACCCATATAACTCTAGAAATAATGATTGTGTATGTGTATTAAGTATTCCTTATTTAAGTATTCCTTGAGTTGCAGTGTTACCGAGACTTGAAGGGAAGTAGATATAAAGGACAAGAGTACAGCGCCATAATTGTTTTAACGGTATATATATGAAATTTCAATCTCATTACAAGTCTTCCTTCCTCTCGGTCGGTCGGTCTTCCTATACACTCGACATTGTTTATTGTCACTTTTCAAGCTTTCCATGTTTCCTCCACCTCCACCTCCTCCTCCTCCTCCTCCTCCTCCTCCTCCTCCTCCTCCTCCTCCTCCTCCTCCCCTTCCTTTTCTTCTTGCTCATGCTCTTCTCTTCCTTGGTGGTCGTACGTGTTCGTAATAAGTGAACCACAACCTCCCGCCGCCAGCAGGTCTGCCAGAGTTGCACAAAGACAGGTGAGTTGAGGTGAGGTGGGCTATTATGCAATTAGTGTCGGCAGGTGAAGGCGTTGCTTGTTTCACCTGCACGAAATGTTGGTAGCGTGAGGTAGGTGTCAAGCTTTGCCCAGACGGAGCTATATCAGGTGTGTGTGTGTGTGTGTGTGTGTGTGTGTGTGTGTGTGTGTGTGTGTGTGTGTGTGTGTGTGTGTGTGTGTGTGTGTGTGTGTGTGTGTGTGTGTGTGTGTGTGTGTGTGTGTGTGTGTGTGTGTGTGTGTGTGTGTGTGTGTGTGTGTGTGTGTGTGTGTGTGTGTGTTTCTAGTCAATTTCAAATCAAGAACAAGCTAAGTCTTCCTATACGTGTTAAAAAAAAGTAGCAATGATTACCATGAAGACAAACTTATATGATATCTATTTAGTAACCTTCGCCTATACTTTCAAACATTCAATAAAGACTATTCAATAAGGATCAAAAGGACTACACCATGTATCTCCCTCCCCCCTATCTAATACCCTAACTTAACCTAACTTAACCTAACCTAACCTAACCTAACCTTATTAAGACAATGCATTCTTAGATCTTTCATACAAGGACGTCTTTAGGTTGCTGCCTCCCGTCAGAAGCAGAGAAACATTAAAAAAAAAGAGAAAAATAGACAGAGGACGGAAATGAAAAGAGAAACGGGGAATGAAAAAAAAGGAAAAATTACAAAACAAAGAAAAGAAACAATATACACTGGTTACCTCAAGGATATTATCATTTTTTAGAAGTAAACAGGATATGCGTGAGAAAGATAGAAAGTTGTTTGACAGAATCCAGAATTGTTCACAGTCAGTCCCTTGTATGTCTAATTAGTACGATGTGTTGTGAAAAGTCAGGATATTCTCGTAGTAACTTAATTAACTCCCTTGTATTATATAGAAAGATAAACAACCTTATGTAGTTACGAAATTATTGAATGCTTCCCAAGTTTTAGTTCAGAGAGATGTAACCGTTGACAAAGACACAGAACAATGTACTTACACTATAGAAACAACTTTACTACGCAAGAAAATCACCACTACAACATACAAGCACAAGAAAGATGATTAAGAAGGATGGAACACCAGAGAGACGAACAAGAACAATAAAACAAGACAAATACACACACAAAAATAGAACGAGTTAGTAGAAGATAATGTTTAGGAAGACAGTTACATCGAACCTCATAGAAATATATATATAAAAAAGTTATTATTCTTTAAGTGTGTTTAGGTGTTACGAAAGTGTTAGATACAAGAGCAAGGTGGAATTAATTTGAGTTATATCATTAGTATGTGTTATCGCCCTGCCATGATTGGTATGTGTAGTTATGAAAGGGACTGTGGATGGAAAATGAGGTTAATTTAATGAGGAAGAATTATCATTAATTAAATTATCGGAAAACATAACCAAACTCCCTATAAATCACACGAACATTGGAACGAAAAATAGTAAAACACAAACACGAAACTACTACTACTACCACCATCACCACTACCACCACTACTACTACTACTACTACTACTACTACTACAATAACTATAGAATACGGTTTAGTTTTAGTGTGTGTGTGTGTGTGTGTGTGTGTGTGTGTGTGTGTGTGTGTGTGTGTGTGTGTGTGTGTGTGTGTGCGTGTGCGTGTGCGTGTGTGTGAAATTCATACTTCAATCCTAAGTCACATATTCTTTACCAACGATCATTTTTCTCTTTATTTTTCTACAGTTTCCCTTCCCTACAGAGTTTCTACGTAGTTACACACTCTTGTTCCCACCCTCACCACTCGACCCCACTCCACACCACCCCGCCCCACTCCACCCCGCCCCACCTCACCCACCCGACCCACCCATCCCACCCAGCCCCGCTCAGACCCAGGATAAGCTGCAGACCAGTTGTACACTCCACCAGTAGATAAATAACGGGACAAAATATTTCAATAGGGTCACGTGTAATATTTGTCTGTTTCTCTGTTTATGTGTCTGTCTGTCTGTCTTTATCTTTGTTATCTTTCGATCTATCTATTTATGTATCTATCTGTGTATCAATCAACCTACCTATCTATCTATTTAGCATTCTATCAGTCTTTGTATGTCTATCTGTCTGTCTGTCTATCTATTTATCTCAGTCTTTTTTTCTCCTCTCTCTCTCTATCTGTCCCTCTTTATCTTTGTCTCTCTCTTTATCTGTTCCTCTCTATCTTTCTCATATGGCAGGTTTTTACTCATACAAAATAGCACACACTCCCCAAAGCTATGAGGAAAGGACACCATCTTTTGGATCCATTTGGAAGATTACAGCATAAGGGTGGGTGAGGCGGGTGGACGCGAGGGACGGGACGGAGGGGAGTGGAGGCAAGGATAGACGAGATAGAAAGGATAGACGCGACCCACAAAAGAAACCCTGAGTGAATTAGCGAAAGCGAGACAGTGAAGTAAGCTATGTGGAAGAAAGAAAGTTAAGAAACGAATGAAAAGAATGATGAGAAACGAAGAAAAACCCTCAACAAGATATGGAAATAGATAAGAGAGAAAAAATAAATAAATAAAAATACATAGCATGAGATGAACAAAATAATTAATATCTCTAAGGTATATTTTCAATGTATCCTCAAAGTGTTCGGATTAGCCAGCCAGTCCTGAGTTTTCATTAAAATCACGAGTATGAAACTTATTAGTCAAAACATGCGTGGATAAATACAAATAGTAATTATCTCTCCGTAACATCACTGAAAATTCATTATAAGTGTGTCTTTGAAAATGAAATGTCTATCAGGAGTTGTGTGGAATAACAACTGCACTTCTAACTTGTACTGTCTGGCTTACGTTATGTTCAGGAGGAATACAACGTTCATGGTAACAGGTTTCTCTATCACATGTATTCCGTTACCTCAACCTGTTCATCAAATGTATTGTAAATCAGAATAAGAAGGAAACTGAAAATTTCTACAATCACTACATAAATTTTTCTATCAGGTAAATAAAAATAAAACCTTAGTTATTTCATAATATACAAATGAGGAAAATCCGTAGTTTGTGAATGTAGTGGAATAGAATGAAGTACATGAGTAGGTGTGTATAATATTGATGCAAGAATGACTGAGGCATCAGTGCAGCGAGTGAAGAGCGTGCAAGAGAACCCTTCCCTACATGCCTTCACACCACTCACCCCACCTACGTGTGTGATAGGTAAAGCCTTGTGCAATCTATTACAAATCGATAATATAGAAAGTGAAACTGGGGGTAAAATAAACTTCTAATATTTCCTGTTATTTTTTCCAAAGGTCTGCGGCGCCAGATCAACTGTTTAAAACAATACAAACATCACTGCAATATCCAGTTCCCTTAAAAAAAAAAAAACGTGTTAATAAAAATGAAGAATTAATGAATTTAAATTAAACTCATTCAGAGGAAACCAACGGATGTAAAACTCAACAGGAAACAAAAACAAACCCAAGATGGCGAGGTGAAGGATGATGTGAGGCGGTTACAAACTCACCCTTCCAATGTAAATAAGCTCCCCCTGAGGCTAAGTAAGACAGTGGGTGATGCCTCCACCTGCCGCGTGGAGGGAGTCCACGGGGAGGGTGTGTGTCACCACCTACACTTCGACTCCACCAAACACACCAACACACAGGAATGAGGGCAAGAAATATATATTCTTTGACTATTTCTGAGTTCAAACATCATGAGTGTGAGCTGAACAGACACAAACTCTTTACTTTAGTGTATGGAGCGAGGGCTGGAAGTACATGAAGGGCAGAGTGTGTGCTGGCTGGCAGGCGTGGAGGAGCAGAGTAAATATGTAAATAGACATGAGACTCCCATTACTAAGAAACGATTCAGTTATTCTAGGACGAAGCAAAGCTGATAGGAGGGTACGCCGCAGGCGCCTCACCCCTGTCACCTGCTATACATGTTACCGGCACCAGCACCACCACCACCACCACCACCAGAGTCCCATCAGCACCGCTGCTGCCTGAATCTTTCAGCAGCGGGCCGCTCGGCTGGAAAAAGATGATGGTAGGGGAGAGGACAATGAGGAGCGGGACACAACCACGCAGTCTGGGATACCTCATCGGCCACCTCATTCTCCGCCACAGAAACATGTGCAGGTGGGACCCAACAAAAGGAGGTGGTGATGGTAGTGGTGGTGGTGGTGGTGGTGGTGGTGATGGTGATGGTGATGGTGGTGGTGGTGGTGGTGGTGGTGGTGGTGCTGGTGGTGGTGGTGGTGGTGATGGTGATGGTGATGGTGATGGTGGTGGTGGTGGTGGTGGTGGTGGTGGTGAAAAAATAATAACAAAAGTGAGGAAGGCAGTGGAGGACTCGTGGCATGATTAGCATTCCATGTAAGTATTCAATAGTATCAAACAAGGCAAAGCAATAGTCTTCCCTCGCAGTAACAAACAAATCAACTCGTGGTCCCACAGGCTGACAGATAACAAATAAAATGTTCCGTCCATCCATCCGTCTTGCCTCACATTCCAACGCTCACAGACGAAGGCGAACAGTGATGATAAAGACGATAAGCAGTGATAAACGAAATACATAATAAAATTTAGGTAGGTGGAGATATACAATTATATAAAAGTGAAACAAATTTGAAATATATAAAAGAAACACACACGGTTATGATTTTTTGGGGTAAAGTTTCAAGAGTCGCAAAACTTTCTTATGATAAATTATTATAACGAACACAATCATGACAGGTTCTCTGGTTAATTAAACGAAGTCTCCGTTGTGTCTCTGAAGAAAAAACAATAATTTAAAAGTTCCGATATCCATGAAAATAGGCAGGAAAATAAACCCTCGGCAACGTTTTCACCATTATATTTAGCTCTTCATCAACCTCCCTTGACGGAAAGAAAAGAAGAAAAAGAAAGTAAAGAATAATATAAAAATCCCGGACAGGTAGACAAGCGATCCAATTCCTGCCTACGATAAGAATGGACCCAAAAAATAATAAGGGTTCCAGTTGTTTACGTAAAAATATATCTAATATTTTCAGAGAGAGAGAGAGAGAGAGAGAGAGAGAGAGAGAGAGAGAGAGAGAGAGAGAGAGAGAGAGAGAGAGAGAGAGAGAGAGAGAGAGAGAGAGAGAGAGAGAGAGAGAGAGAAACTGGTATATAGATATAGATTAATTATAATAATGAAAACATTTATAGTCAGCCATTATCATAATTATCATTGATATAATAATGATAATACTAATGATATCAATAATCATCATCACTACGATTATTATCATCATCTTTGTTATTACTATTACTATTATTATTATCAAATATCCTTATTATCCTTATTATTATTATCATCAATAAGATTAGTGTTAATGATGAGCCTAATAACAAAATAATCAAATGCCGTTTCTAAATGTTAGTTGGTATTGTTATGGTTTAGTGAGATATCAAAGCGTGTGTGTAATGAAAACCTCAATGTTATGGGCACGTGTGACACTAAAGAGTACTGGAGTAGTGAGCAAAGTTTGAAGGCTGGGAGGATGTAAAGAAGAGAAGGGTACAGGTATTTCCCTAAAATTGATGTGTGGAGATGGATGAAAGAGGTAAAGGAGTTAGCTAGAGGCCTGTGTGATGGAATTATAAAACAGGAGACCATGGGGCTACCAGTGACAAAAGTAAAGGGGGAAACAAAGGCTTTATATAAATGCTATGGGGAGTACATAGGAAGCTTTATAGAGGGAGGAATAGTGTGATGGGAAATAATATAAGGGTGGAAGATACTACGAGGAATGGACTAACTTATATATATTTCGTACGTTAGGAAGAGAGAAATATATATCTCAAATTTAAAAGAGAAATGAGGGTTGCTGATAGAAAATACATGGATTGAAATAGAAGGAGGTTTATAAATAGACTTAGATCATTCAAGATAGGCGTGAAATAGTACGGAGAGAGCCATCTGGACGGATTGGAAGAAACTAAATGGCAGTTGTGAGTGTGAAACCAGATGGCGATTTGTGAAGAAAAGGTGCAGAGAAAGTGAAAGAGAAGCAATAACGGTTGGCAATAGTTGAAGGGAGATATGAAGGCAAGACGAGAAGGAGAGAATGGAGAAATGTTGCAAAAAATTAAACGAAAGAATTGGAGGAGGAATGGAGGTGTGTATCTGTGAATGAATAGTGTAACAGTCAAAAACAAAGAAAGCATCGATCTGCTCAGGGTGAAGAATAAAGGCAAACAAGACATAATTGTGGACTGTGTATCAGAGGAAATTATGGAAGTGAGAGGAACGGTGTGTGAGACAAAGAAGACTGATGAAAAGTGGCTAAGAAAAATTCAAATACATTAGGGAAAGCAAATAAACAATTCATAAAAAGTTGATAAAGGAGAATTAAGTGTTTGATACAGCTGAAGGAACAAAATGAAGGTGAGTTGAAGGACAAATAAGACAGTGAAACGGTAAGTTGAAGGAAAAGAAGAATGAGAAAGTTGATGAATGAAAGGACATCAGTAGAGGTGAGACGTAGAAAGCCTTGAAGAATGCACAGAAGTCTTGAACGAGGTAACATGACAACTGCTCAAGTAAGGAGGAAACAGAGAAGTGAAGTGATTAGTTAGGTTATGTCAAATATGCTAAAAAAAAAAAAAAAAAGTTGATGTTCCCAGAAATTGATCGAGAGCATTTGTTGGGCCACACTTTAAGTTCAGATAGAATAAAAACGGAGTGTACTATTATCATATTGACAGAATTATTAAATACATCAGAAATACTAACTGACATAGTAAGAAATAAGGGAATCATATAACAGGCTGCCACATTAAACCTATTCAAATACCTGACACAAATAACTGAGGGAGGCGAGGTAAAAAAAATAAGTAAAAAAAATATATGAAACAGACGAGGTGAATACAACCCTACAAGAGATGGTCAGGGAAGGAGGAGGGGAAAGAGGAGGGGGGAGGGGGGAAGAGGAGGGGGGATGGGGGGAAGAGGAGGGAGGAAGGGGGAGAGGAGGAGTCCAGGGGGGATATGTTCCCTCGTAAATTCGTTTTAACCCAACAGCCAATATAATGCATTCCCAGGTTACCCGAAAGGTGAAACTGAACAGATCCAACTAACACGAAAAAGGTTGCTGCTACATGGTTAAATTCCTACTATCGTTAAGGGGTGAGTGCAATCTAATCCATTATATAAATACTCACACGTTTTCTATAATAATGCATTGAGAGACAGATTAGAAGTGATTACTGTATATTAACAACACCTGATCCAGTAATGAGGGAGCTGTTATTATTATTGAATTGTAGACGAGAGTGAAGAATGAGGATGAGAGTGTCACCAGTTATGAATGCAATGAGGACGAGACTTGGACTTTGTGTGGACGGTGTATAGAGCAGCTGGGGGAAGGGAAGGGAAGGGAAGGGAAGGGAGGTGGTGTCAGAATGGGACGGCTGCCTCAAGGTGGTTACACGTAAGTAGGAGAAAAATATATATTTGTTTGGTATAAATTTGAATCGATTGCAAGAAAAGTGTGAAAAGTACGTGACCGTTTCTTGAAAATATTCCCAAGGCGAGGCAATGTGTGTGTGAAGTTATTACAGGTAAGGAAGGAAGGAAGGAAGGTGTCAAAGTATAGGAATATCGCTTAAGAAATTGAAGTTTACGTTTTTCATTTATTTTTTTATTCATTTTTCATTTATCTTATTTGATTTTTTTTTCATTTACTAATGTTTCTATATGTATATATTAATTTATTTATTCATTTCATTATATTTATTTATTATGTTTTTTTTATTGATCTATTTGTGTGTGTAGTGTGTGTGAGTGTGTGTGTGTGTGTGTGTGTGTGTGTGTGTGTGTGTGTGTGTGTGTGTGTGTGTGTGTGTGTGTGTGTCCTGTAAGTGGCAATTTGGAGAGAACAATTAAGCAAGAAAACAAACCAAAAAAAAAACTACAAAATCGGATTTCTTCATGATATCGATTGTCATCATTATCATTATTATTGTTACTGTTCTTAAATTCCTTTCCTTTTTCTTCTTATTTTTAGTTCTTCTTCTACCATTACTACTACTACTACTACTACTACACTACTACTACTACTACTACTACTACTACTACAACTGCAACTACAACTACAACTACAACTACAACTAAGACAACAATTACTACTACTACTACTACTACTACTACTACTACTACTACCACCACTACAGTTATTACTTTCTCTGCTATGATGAATGGGTCAGCTCCGAGGACAAATTAACAAAGTTCATCTAAGACTACAAATTGAATACAAACTTTCCACCCTCTTCACCCAATTTTGTTGTACTCATTCTTTTCTGACAACTATTACTCCTCCTCCTCCTCCTCCTCCTCCTCCTCCTCCTCCTCCTCCTCCTCCTCCTCCTCCTCCTCCTCCTCCTCCTCCTCCTCCTCCTCCTCCTCCTCCTCCTCCTCCTCCTCGTGTTACTGTTTATCATGTCAGTAATTCTTCATCCTTCCTCCACCTCTTCATCCTACTTATCATTATCAATATTATTTTTTCTCCTCTTTCTCTTTTTTTTCTTTCTCTTCTCCCTCATTTTCATCTTCATATTCCTCCTCTTTCCCTTCCTATTCCTCCTATTTCTTTTACTCCTCCTCCTCCTCCTTCATATTTATCTACCTTTTTTTTCTCTTTCTCTGTATCTCTCTATCTTTTTTTTCTCTCTCATACACACATTAACGCAATTACATCCATGTTTTATTTTTTTTTTCTTGTATCATCTTTCCGCTCTTATGTCCCTTTCATTTTGTTATCTGCCTTGCCTTTTGTCTTTCCTCCTCTTCCTTTCCTTCTCGTACCACCACCACCACCACCACCACCACCACTATCACCACTATCACCACCACCACCACCTCTTATATAGTGTAGTCATTTCATCATTACTCACCCTCTACACCATTACTTTCATCTTCCTTCCAATTATCTATCTCTTCCATTGCCTATCTTTCTTTCTGTAATTCACTCATTCCACCATCACCTCCCTCTTCCTTCCTCTCCCTCTTCCTTCCTCTCCCTCCCTCTCTCTCTCTCTCTCTCTCTCTCTCTCTCTCTCTCTCTCTCTCTCTCTCTCTCTCTCTCTCTCTCTCTCTCTCTCTCTCTCTCTCTCTCTCTCTCTCTCTCTCCCTCATGACCTCATCCCCCGCCACTTTGCTCCCGTGTATCTGCTGCCACAGGTAATTGGTCAGAGTTGATTGATTGACTAATGGAGTGGAAGGAACACGGTGCCGCCACTCTCAAGGTCACACAGCGCTGGACACTCGTGGATATACTTGGATGTGTGTTAATAGATGAAGGGTCAATGGGTGATTTGAAATAAGGGAAAATAAAAAGTAGGAAAGGTTAGTTTAGGGAAATAAGTAGACCGGAGTTAAAGTTTCAGTAAATACAGGTTTTGAAAAAGAGAGAGAGAGAGAGAGAAAGAGAAGAGAGAGAGAGAGAGAGAGAGAGAGAGAGAGAGAGAGAGAGAGAGAGAGAGAGAGAGAGAGAGAGAGAGAGAGAGAGAGAGAGTCCATATAACTTTTTTACCACAAAATGTCCGTCTTCTCATTTATAGAATAAAAAACACATCTCTTTTTAACTTTTTTCATTACATTCCATGCCATTATATTAACTTTTACTTCCCTCACATGCTAACTTAACCTAACCCAGCCCAACCTAACCTAACCTAACCTAACCTAACCTAACCTAACCTAACCTAACCTAACCTAACCTAACCTAACCTAAACTAACCTAACCTAACCTAGATCTCATTTGACCCTATAGAGCAGTCATCCCTCATATATAGAATGACATACATACACACACACACGCACACCCACACGCACACCCCACACCCACACGCACACCCACACGCACACACACACACGCACACACCACACACACCCACAAGTTCTCATTTCAAGATAATACTGTACTCGTCATACTTTTAATTTCCTTCTGAGACTCACATTTGGCATTTTGATCTCACTAACAACGTGGTATTAACTGCGACCTTCAAGCATTACTGTACTGGATGTAAGAAGTCCACACACTCCCTTACCCACGAGTCTAAGGCAGCACTTGTTAACTTAGTACATTTTCAGAACATCTAACATCTAGTGGCTGCATATTTCACCCTAGGTAATGTAGATGCAAACTATGTAATGTAGATGCAAACTCATGGATAGATTGACTTCTTCCCTATATCCTCCTCTTCCTTCCCTATATCCTTCTCTTCCTTCCTCCTTCTTACTTCCTTTTATCCTCCTCCTTCTTCTTCCTTCTTCCTTCCCTTTATCCTCCTCCTCCTCCTCCTTCTTCCTTCTTCCTTCTTTTTATCCTCCTCCTGTTTACTTCTTCCTTTCTATAGTTTGAACTCTTTGAAAAGTAGGTCTTAAGTTCAACTCTAAAATCAAAAATGATTTTGATTTTTCTATTTTTTAAAATTATATATATATATATATATATATATATATATATATATATATATATATATATATACGTGTGTGTGTGTGTGTGTGTGTGTGTGTGTGTGTGTGTGTGTGTGTGTGTGTGTGTGTGTGTGTGTGTGTGTGTGTGTGTGTCTGTGTGTCTGTGTGTCTGTGTGTCTGTGTGTGTGTGTGTGTCTGTGTGTGTGTGTGTGTGTGTGTGTGTCCCAGCTCCCCAACTCACGCCTATTACTACACAACAATTAAACCTGAAACGTTACACTCGGGAAATCAAGCTTTGATAACAAGGCTCGTCAAAGGAAAACTAACCTAAGCCATTACATTACAACAACAAAAAAGACGACTCTTATAAATTAACTAAACATAACTGCATTAATCCCATATGCATACGTACGTGAGTAGAAAATGCAGACAACACCCAAAATAAAACACTGGTAATGGGGAGAGAAGGAAGGAAGGAAGGAAGGAAGGGCGAAGGAGGGACAGCGAGTGAACAAAGGAAAGGAAAGCGAAAGGGAACGGGAATCAAGAGACAACAGAGGTGAAGAGACAGAGAAATACATGAGTGAGGCAGGCAAGCAAAGGGTTGAAGGGGAGACAACAAGGGGAATGTGTCATGAATCAGACAGACAAACTAGTTATCAAGGCTTATTAATGACGTGTGAAAGCCTGGGGGCCATTAACGCCTGACTGAGTGCCGGGGAAGCGATGACACGCCTGTAAAGTTGTGTGGCAGCTCAGGATGTGCCTTTAATGAAACACCAATTCAACCTGGTGACAGCCATGGAATAAACGGAGCCACAAAGGATCGTTTTTTCAGTATGGTGACCTACATGATGAAGGTCTGAGAGTCTAGTTATAAAGCATGATGCCTCACTCTCACTCTTACAAGCTTTCAAATACTTAAAGAAGGAATGGAATAGTGTGTTAATGCCAGCAAACTTTTCTGATCTGCTAATGCCTTGAGCAGGGAAGCAGTCTGGGCGGGGGGAGGACGGGAAAGCAAAGCAACTCGGATTTAAGACAATGTATTTTGTAAAACTTAATGTAGCAAGATACTATAACTCATTACACTTTTGGACAAACGATACTTAGCACTGAGGGTCCGGAGAAGGATATTATTATTATTATAACTAGTAAGAGATAATAGCAGTAACACTTTCATGCCTTCCTAGCAGTTAAACAGGAGTCAACACTACTAAACAAGGCGGGCCGAGGTGAACCGGGTTTCCTTGCATCAAAGGGTAAGTTTGTAAGTGCCTGGAGGCTCTACACGGCGCATTGTTGCTTAAATCTCATGGGAAAGTAGCGAATGTAAAGGGATCAGAACAGAATGGAGGCGGCAAAGAGTTTCTACAAGCAACACTAAAGTAAATAATCGTTCACATTGATCATTATTCACTGAGTCTACACCCAACTTGAACCCTTATAAGGAAGAACATTAAAACACCAGGAAAGGGAACATTTATATATAGGAAACAGGGTAAGAACTCGAAGCAGAAAATCAGAGAGTTCAAAGAAAGTGAATAAGGTCAATTCACTTCACAATGAATCTTGATACTCCCGTCGTGAGATTCAAGTCGTAGGAAGAGGGAGAAAAAAAACATAGTAAGGTAGCATTGAAAAAAAAAGACACAGGAGTGAAGATAATACAGTTTAACTCTTCATACTTGTAATATGAGCTATTGGAAGGAGCGGGAGAGAGGGGTAGGTAAGCTGTTATCAAATGTTGGTATTTAGTGTATAGATATTCCATCCTTCAGCTAACATGTAATTATACCTTATTAGTGACGACTCTTCATGTGTTTCGCTACTAAGTATGTGTGACCCTTACGTGTACTAGGAAAGGGACAACTAATACACCGAGCCACACATTATTCCCACAGTGTATAAGTGAAGGCAGTGAGTGAGTGAGTGCGTGAGTGAGTGAGTGAGTGAGTGAGTGAGTGCGTGAGTGCGTGAGTGAGTGTTAGTGAGTCATGATGGCTTGCTACACACCATAACATGAAACACTGTAGTATTACAACACAATACTATGATGTAAAACCATGGCACCATTAGTTATTTTTGCCTGTACAGCATTTTCACTGGACTCGTTAAAAGAGGAATAAATACTAATGACTCTCTCTCTCTCTCTCTCTCTCTCTCTCTCTCTCTCTCTCTCTCTCTCTCTCTCTCTCTCTCTCTCTCTCTCTCTCTCTCTCTCTCTCTCTCTCTCTCTCTCTCTCTCTCTCTCTCTCTCTCTGTAAAGATACAGGTCCATCATGTAAGCCTCGGTAATCCACACAAAAGCACAGGAAATTGTTGCCACGTGATAAAGAACAAACTATTGTGGAGAGGAAAAAAGCTTGAGTGTGGCTGTATCATTTTCCCTTTTCCCTTCACGCACACTCCACTCAGGGAAGAACACGCCGCGTCAGTGATTGTTTGTTTTGAAGTTGAGATCAAACACATCACCATCATGATACTTAAATGTAATCATCTCTAAACGACAACAATTACTCAACATAATAATGACTACAACTTCATCTCTATTACACTTCCTGTAGCTGTGGTGTTTTTTAATAATATTAGTTTACTGTAAAACACACACACACACAACACACAACACCCACACACACAACACACACCCACACACACACACACACACACACACACACACACACACACACACACACACACACACACACACAGACGTAATTGCAACACTAAAATATTCCAAAATTAAAAGAAGAAAAAAAATACGAAATTGAAATCGCTTTTGTATTGAACATGGTTTCGTTTGCTTTACAATTAATATATTTGCACAGCACATTTTATTACCTTGCATGTATACCCTCGTGTTCTGCAGTAGCGGTGAGGTAAAAATGTGTCCATCCCTAAGAGTGAATACCTATTCATCTGTATTGTGTTGTAGTCTATGTACTTAACCTTCCCGAAACCCCTTCTCTCATTCTTCTTCATTACTACAATTGACATTCTCCATCACAACCCTCCCCCACAACTTGGCCATAACCTAAGTGGAACAGCCTGACCCTCTTCACTGTATTCAAGGTCCAGGATACCACCACCAAGTTGATCACAGTACAAAGCAAGTCGTTACAGCTGTACTTCCTCCCTTCCATACATACACACATACATACATATATACATACAGGCCTCTCCCAGCCACTGTATTTCCTCCCTTCTATACAGGCTTCTCATATTCCTAGATCTGCACATTCCTAATCACATTCCTAGTCACATTCCTAGTCGTTTGTTGATCATTTGAACTTTGGCACTAACCTCTCCCTTTGTTATATTCCTCCTAAACCTACTTCCTACTATTGAGGTGTGGCGTATAGCATTTACAATCACGCTTAGTAAATATATATACACACACGCACACACACACACGCACACGCACACGCACACACACATAAAAAGAATAAAAAAGGAATCATAACTGCAAATGTAGCGATGGACGAAATGGAAACAGGAACGATAAACATAAAAAAAAAAAGAAATACACAGATATTATGAGAGAGCAAGCTTCTGGGAATATCAATTGGTCTGCTGAAATGACGACATGAAATATACTCCCATGTTTAATGATGAAACTGGTACGTCTATCACTAATTACTAGGAAGGAGGGTAAAAACGAGAGAGAGAGAGAGAGAGAGAGAGAGAGAGAGAGAGAGAGAGAGAGAGAGAGAGAGAGAGAGAGAGAGAGAGAGAGAGAGAGAGAGAGAGAGAGAGAGAGAGAGAGCAGACGACCAACAAAAGGAAGAAACCATTGAAGAAAACTAGATATCGATACAGACCCAAGAATGTGGGAAAAATACAAGAAAAAACAGTAAATTATTATACAGGGATACAAAGACGGAAGGAGATCAAATTATAGAAGAATAGTGTCCATTGTGCAAAGACGAGGCTATTTTGTCTTATAAAGTTGTAAAAAAAATGAAATAAAAGAGAGAATAGTATACTTAGGGTGAAAAAGTTGTTGTGTAAAGATGAATATGAAGAAGTTTGAGACGTGGACAGATGTTAATTAAGCATTAGAGAAGAGATGTACTATGTAGATCCTTAAACAGAGGTGATTCTAGACTAGGTGAACATACAACTTGATGTCAATAAAGTGATGCAAATGATGGAGATACAAAGGTAGGTGGAAGGTAATGGAGATAGATGATATAATAATACAAAATCGATTCTTAGGTAGTCAAGGAATAATAAGAAATCCATGATATTATAGTTGTTTTTTTTTCTTTCTTAAATGAAGTGTGATTGGAAGACTGTACATATTTATTCATTTATAGAGATAGACATAGATATAAAAATTACTTACGTGGATTAGCTTACTTCACAGGAACTACATAAAATCAATGTGAAAAAAGAAACTGAAATATACAAACAGGAAGTAATCATCGAGTTATACATTATTATTATTCAACTCAACATTATGGAGAAGAGAAAAAGGCTGCTTAAACTATATCAACTTGGACCTTCAATATAAAGTTTTCGTTAAGGTGGCAATAAGATCATCATATAAATTGTAAAGTTTTAAAAGAATAACCAGGATAGTTAGTTACATGATTGCAAGATTTTGGGATAAAGAGACATATGGGAAGAGTTACGAAAGATAACGTAATATTTTGAAAGAAGGTGCAAAGTGGAGTTCCCAAATTACGTTTTTGATATATAAGAATGTAAGTGATATGACGGAAGGACAGTAATTATATAAACATGCTTGCACGCGATGCTAAACTTATCAAAACTACTTGGAAACAATGATTAATACAGGATAATACCGGAAAGTTTGGATAAATTACATGACTGAAGCCAAGATTGCAAAAGTATGTGTGTATGTGTGTGTGTGTGTGTGATGACGCCATACACACACACACACTCGCACACACACACACACACGCACACGCACACGCACACACACACACTGCACATTGCCAAACTCTCTCGCTAAGCAACACTAAAGTTATGTAAGTTAAAGTAGAGAGACTGGAATAACCAAGATAACAAAACCTTGGTAACTATTAATATGATTTATGGTTGTAACAATACCTTATGAGAGAGAGAGAGAGAGAGAGAGAGAGAGAGAGAGAGAGAGAGAGAGAGAGAGAGAGAGAGAGAGAGAGAGAGAGAGAGAGAGAGAGAGAGAGATTCTACTTATCATTATGCTTAGTAAACGATGCAAATCAATACCAGATTCAAGGTGATATGCCCCATAAATCCAATTACATAAAGGGTATTGATTCTAACTTTCATTAAATACGTGTACTCAACAGGTAACGAGCGGGTGAGGCAATAAATAAAACGTAAATTGTATAGCGGTGCATGACTATAAGGCTACAGACAGACTCATTACATTCCCTTCCTACACACCCACAATACACGAAATACTGTATGAATAAGTGTGAATATTAGCCACGCTTAATAATGATAGAATCTAACTCGAGGAAATCGTCTTACATGGACTATAAATTAAAAGTAAGGGAAAAGGTAGTTTTGTTTTGCTCAAAAGACAAGACAAGACAAGTTATGAAAGACAAGATTAAGAAATAGTTGTGTGCCTGAGAAATACAAATATTCATCTCCAGAAAGATTGCATCCATGAATACTCAACATTCTAGATTCTACAAGTTTCTACAAGTTTCTACAAGTTCTTACAAGTTCCTACAAGTCTCTACAAGTCTCTACAAGTTCCGCTCATGAAGGAGTTACTGCATTGATTGTGTTGAATCTAGAATGAATCCGATTAACACGATGGGACCATAATAGTTTTTCTTCATTTGTTTTGATAAAGTGAATATATAGAATGAAATGCCACTTAGTTTGTACCTTTTGATCGGGATAAAAACACAAACTTTTGGCAAGAAGAATTGTTGGCCAAACCCTTTTAACTTTCTCCTTAAGTTTTGATCGGAAAGTCAATATTATGTTCTACTTTTTAGGTGAAATACATATATATATACTTCAATAATATTCTCATTTGGTTGTGTGAGTCCATCAACTTTACTGCAATTTGGGTAGAATTTCAAAATGACATAGGTATATACAAACCTTGAAAAACTGTATGCATACTAGTGTGTGTGTGTGTGTGTGTGTGTGTGTGTGTGTGTGTGTGTGTGTGTGTGTGTGTGTGTGTGTGTGTGTGTGTGTGTGTGTGTGTGTAAGTAGACATACATTACTGATAACAAAAGCTTGCAATAAAAAGGAGTGAAAATTTTGACAAGCGTGATGAATTTGATTGCAATTTCGTTATTACATCAACCTAATGCACCGGTGAAACGTTTTGAACACCTCCACTATCTTTATTATCTCTCTCTCTCTCTCTCTCTCTCTCTCTCTCTCTCTCTCTCTCTCTCTCTCTCTCTCTCTCTCTCTCTCTCTCTCTCTCTCTCTCTCTCTCTCAAACAAACCAATCTCTGGGTAGTTTTCCTAATGTTTCACCTCCATTTCTACTCATGTTCAGAGTCTAACACTGTAACCTCCGGCCCTGTACACCACCACCACCACCACCACCACCACCACCACCAACACGCTTTTACTTACAATAACGAAGCAGTCACGGCAGCACACTCAACCTCACTGTAACTATAACATAATTTTCTTCACTGCACGATATGATATGATGTGATGTGAAGTAAGTAAGTAAGTGGTGGTGATGAAGTGAGTGAAACAAATGACTAGTAATTGATAAAGTAGGTTTCATCACCGGAGTTATTGTGGTATTGAAGTAAAGGAAATAATGTGAGAAAATACTTTAAAAGAGTTAGTGCAATAAACAGTGAGAGAGGGAAAGCGAGAGAGAGAGAGAGAGAGAGAGAGAGAGAGAGAGAGAGAGAGAGAGAGAGAGAGAGAGAGAGAGAGAAGGAGGGGGGGGAGGAAAGTGTGCGTGTGTGTGTGTGCGTGTGCGTGTGTGTAGGAAGTGCCGGACAAACACAAAGTTACGTGAGGGCGCGTTGTATGATGCACCAAGTTAGTCCTGGAGACGCGGGTTGAGGGTCACATTCGGATGAGTTAGTACGAGACACGCCCGAGGGTTAGCGGACGTGTGTGTGTGTGTGTGTGTGTGTGTGTGTGTGTGTGTGTGTGTGTGTGTGTGTGTGTGTGTGTGTGTGTGTGTGTGTGTGTGTGTGTGTGTGTGTGGGTGTGTCAATCATAGTTTAGTGATTCGTCCACATTATTAAGTTCGCTGCTTTACGTGTGAGTAGGTTAGTGGAGGCATCATAAATATCATTACTATTATATTATCATTATCATTATTATTATTATTAACATTATCAACAGGAAAAAGGAATGGGGTGGGTGTTAGTCCCCTCGCCTTGTCTGCTTCCCCTCCTCGCTCTCCCACAGTGTGTTACGTTGCCACACCTCCACGTCATCACGCCTCCATAAAGCAGACCTGCCGCCCGCTCATTGCGAAATCTAAAATGAATGCCGTCGTTCAGTTACTCGCGACGCTCCTCTTTACGTCCCCTTATCTCCCCTCCCTCCCTTCCCCTTACCTCCCCTGAAGACCTAAGACTCGTGTGTGTTGTGATTCCGTGACCAGCGTTTCAAATTCAATAAACCGTCTTGTTTTTGCGTATCACTGAATTGTTTGAAATGACTTGTTACACATGGAAAAGGGAGTGTGAATGTTAGTTTGGATTTAACATAACACAGAAGAACACGATGTAACTATAAGGTGTTCTCGTTGGCGAAGTGGTACTGGCTCTAACTCAGGATCTGGTAGCTCAGGGGTTCGATTCTCAGCGCTAGACTCATTGAATCACACGTCATGAAATCTAAATGAGGGGATAGACAGCAGGCACGTTCTTCATTCCTCACTCTAATTTTACTCCTCTCACCCTGTCCTTTCACCTTCTTCGCCACACCATACACATCCCTCCTTCTATCTGCGTCACCCATCTACTCACCATCACCATCCCCCTCACCTTGGCCTCAGAAATATATTAGTCTGGGTCTCGAGTTGGTGACGTAACAGAAGTAGGTAGATTTTAAGGTTATCAGTGCCTTGAATATTGTACTGTTACCCGATATTACCAAGCTGCCTCATGATCCCAAGCAACACTGAGCCTACCATCGTGTGCTTGATACTCTGCTGTCTATCATGAGTTTATATTCATTACAGTAACATTACACCTATATGAAGATAATTGAAGGAAAATAAAATAGTGTATAAACGTTTTGTAACACTATTTTTGGTACTACTACTACTACTACTATCACTACTTCTTCTACTACTACTACTACAACTACAACTACAACTACAACTACCACTACTACTATTCACTACTATAACCGTGAACCCGTCCCTCCCTTGACACGTCCAATAAATAAACCCAACATTTCATCCATTCTCCATATTTTTAGTAATCTGGGAACACGTCACCTCCCAACGTGGATGACAGTGGATGGTGATGGGTGGTGATGGGTGATGGTGATGGGTGGTGAAGGTGGTGCTACGGTGTGATGACTTAGTGTTGTTGAGGATGATGTGTGGTGATGTGTGGTGATGTAGTGACCAGTACTAGTGAGTGATGGTGATGGTGGTGCAAATATATGGTGAATTGGGGGCAGGTAATGGGTGACTTATTAGTGATGTGGATGATGGGTGATGAAGTAGAGTAAAGAGTGATCATAATAGGGTGGTGATGATGTGTGGTGATGACGTGTGGTGATAGGAATGTGTGGTGATAGGAATGTGTGGTGATAGGAATGTGTGGTGATAAGAATGTGTGGTGATAGGAATGTGCTGGAATGGATAGGAATATTACTGGAAGGGAATGTATGGGTGGGACAAAACATGATAGATTGTATTGGGTTCATTAAAGTGGAGAGAGTGTGGATGGGATGGTGTCTGCTTTGGGAAAATTAATTATAAAGTAAAAATCAATGGTATTTATCCTATTAACTTAACAAAGCGAGTGGAGTGTGTGGGAGCTGAAGGGCAAACAGAAATAGAGAGAAAGAGAAAAAAAGACACGGCATATTTTGCTATCACACACACACACACACCCACGCCCACACACACCCACACCCCACACCCACACACACACACGCCCACACACACACACATACACACATACACATACACACATACACACACACACACACACACACACACACACACCTTCCCCTCACTTGCATCGCTGGGAAAAGATGAAAAAATATAAAGTCGGTCAGTGATGCCTTCCACCTCCCCTACGCAGATTAATAGGTGGCCAGCTGGGCTTCATTTTTTGGGTGACATCGAGGCCAAATTTATCCCTGTGTGACCCTAGGAAATCATACAAAAAAAAATAGATCCCAGTGGAGCGAGGAACTTGCTTGAGGGGGAGAGGAGGAGGGGGGGTGGAGGAGGGATAGGGTGCAGCAGAGGGGAGAGTGGAAGAGAAAAAGAACAGATTGAAAAGTGGATAGAAAGTACTAGGAAAGCAATAATAATAGTGAGGATAGATAGTGAGTAAGGCTGAAAACATGAAAAATACAGGTTCAGAAAAGAAAAATAGGAGATGAAATTAACACGAAAATATAGGACAGGATAAAAATAATCATGAATAAGTAAAGAAAGTTGAAATGATAAATGATGTTGAGGAGCTTTAGGATAGCTACAATTCAAAGGAAAATCTGATTACCTAAAGCAAGTGTAAAAATGCAAAAAAACTATTATCTAGTATGAATAAATGAATGAATGTCTAGAATAAAACTTAACGAACAAATATTGAAAAACGAAGTGAATGTAGACACGGAATGACGGGTGAGGGAAGGGGAGGAAAGGAGGAAGGGAGGATTGGTTACTTAGCAATGGAAGCAATATAGAATAATGGAAGGATGGAATAGGAGGCGGGGGATGGAAGGGTAGGAAGGGGATGGGGGGAGTCTGGTAGATAGGACCAATAATTTAGTG
>JAPQNM010000005.1:3929089-3941589 GCA_029783475.1 Metacarcinus magister
CTTCCTTTTTTCATTTCCGTTCCATTAGTTCACTCTTCCTTTTTTCATTTGTTCTGCCTTGAAG
This sequence comes from Metacarcinus magister, assembly GCA_029783475.1. NCBI lineage: Eukaryota > Metazoa > Arthropoda > Malacostraca > Decapoda > Cancridae > Metacarcinus > Metacarcinus magister. The sequence goes on from JAPQNM010000005.1 coordinate 3,929,154, forward strand.
ATTTCTATTTCTATAACTACTAATAAAGTTGACTAGAAATTCAACCTTGATACAAAATAATAAGTTCTTCCAGTAAGTCAGTGAAAGGGGAAAAAAAAACTATTTATATATGTATTTTGAATAGCTTGGATAAATGTTCTTTTTTTCCCTTTTTCCTCCTCACAAGCCTTATATTTCTTCCTTCCTACACGTCTCCATCATAAATTCTAGGTCTTCCTTCCTTCCTTCCTTCCTTCCTTCCTTCCTCCAACTCTTCCCTTCCTCTCTTTTCCTTCGTCTTCCTTTTACATTCCTTCTCTCCCTCCTCCAGTTTAATATCTGCATCTTTTAAGGAAGTATTAGATCATTCTTTTCTCTCTCTTTCTGACGTTTCACATCTCATCTCACAGCTTGAAAAAATAAGGTGGAAGGGTGTTTCTAAGGGTGACTGACTGAGACTTGATTGATGGGGTGAATGGCTTAGAGTGAATGACTGATGGGATGAATGACTGATGGGGTGAATGACTTGCAGAGTGAATGACCGATGGGGTGAATGACTTAGTGAATGACTGATGGGGTAAATGACTTACAGAGTTAATGACTGACGGGGTTACTAATTGCTTGGATCTAGTGACTTACGTTAATGCATCACTAAAAGACATGATTAAACGATATTTCTCAGGCGAATGACCCTTGAAAATTGTGTACAGAACCTGACTGACTGACTGACTGACTGACTGACTGACTGACTGACTGACTGACTGACTGACTGACTGACTGACTGACTGACTGACTGACTGACTGACTGGTATACTGACTGACTGACTGACTGACTGACTAAATTACTGAATGACAAACTGGTTGACTGATTGACTGACTAACTGACTGACAGACTGACTGACTGACAAAGACTGGCAAGGACTTTTCCACTAGTGCAGGTGACTTTTCCAGCCCTCTGTTGACTGACCCAAATTTTAATTAATTAACTTTATTGCTGGAATGATTAAGTTTGGAAAGGGAAGCTCAAGGGGAATGAGAGAAGAAAAAACTGCAAAAAGACGTGGAAAGTAAGAAAAAGAAAAAGAATGCAGGAAAAAATTAGTGAAAATATGAGAGAGAGAGAGAGAGAGAGAGAGAGAGAGAGAGAGAGAGAGAGAGAGAGAGAGAGAGAGAGAGAGAGAGAGAGAGAGAGAGAGAGAGAGAGAGAGACTGACATGAGAGGAAGTAAACAATACATGGCAATCTCACAATGAAAGAAAAACATATGATAAAAAATAATGAGAACGTAAAAGTGAATAGCAAAAAGACATCAAAGAACAATCAACTGGAAAACAACATGAGGTTGAGAAAGAAAGAAAGAAAAAAAAAAAAATAGAGGAAGAAAGAAAGAAAGAAAATACAAGAAAAAGAAAGAAAAAAGAAATAAGAAAAAAGAAAAAAAGAAAAGAAAGAAAAAGCTAAAAAAGAGAAAGGAAGAAAGGAAAAAAACAAAAAAACAAAATAAGAACAAAATTCAAAATAAAAAAGAAAGGAAAAATGAGAAGGATAATTAATACCAACCAACTAGACACACCTTTCAATATCTCTCTCTCTCTCTCTCTCTCTCTCTCTCTCTCTCTCTCTCTCTCTCTCTCTCTCTCTCTCTCTCTCTCTCTCTCTCTCTCTCTCTCTCTCTCTCTCGCTCCTGTTCATTACGTGTTCCAAATGACTTTCAATCCCTCGTTTATAAAGTAGACAAACAAAGACACTATACACACCCTCCCCTGCCTCGGATCTCTTCTGTATACATTCTGATCCCATTAACTTAGGCTTCAATCCCATCACCATTATCACCAATCTCCACCTGGGATCCTCAACTCCTCCTCCACTTTACCTTATGATCCTCCATCTCAATATTTAAGCTTTCCATCTTCCTTTTTCTGTTTCCTACCATCCATGTTTGTATTTTTTCCCTCTTCCTTCTTCCTTCCTTCCTTCCTTCCTTCCTTCCTTCCTCCTCTAGTCGTAATCCTTAAGTCTGGTCCTTCCCATCCTTTCTTTAGTCTGTGATTCGTTGCTCAATTTCAAACTTTTTTTTTTTTCAATATCCTTCTTTTCATTTCCCCTTCTTCCATACATTCCAATTCCCCTTCCTTCTCCGGCTTCCCTTTCTTTCCTTTTTTACTTTATATACAAGGGAAATATTGAGGATAGGAGAGAGAGAGAGAGAGAGAGAGAGAGAGAGAGAGAGAGAGAGAGAGAGAGAGAGAGAGAGAGAGAGAGAGAGAGAGAGAGAGAGAAAGTGTTTGATTAAAGATTTGGAGTTCAAGAGCCTCACAGTTTCTTCTACCGGTGCGTGTGTGTGTGTGTGTGTGTGTGTGTGTGTGTGTGTGTGTGTGTGTGTGTGTGTGTGTGTGTGTGTGTGTGTGTGTGTGTGTGTGTGTGTGTGTTCAATGAGACAAGTAACAATATCAGACAGCTCAATGAAGGCAGGAGAAGGAATCAGTGTTATGAAGGACAGGAGAAGGCATAGATACTAATGGGGGAAGGAAGGAGAGCCCCAGAAGGATAGAAGGATAGGAAACACAGTTGGCGTGTCTCATGGCTGTCACACTGCAGATAAGAGAGGAAAGGGCACTACTAACTCCACCTAGATATAATTATACTAGTCATGCATGATTGGAAGGCACAATGGGGAAGGCTGAAGGGTGAAATGGAGAGTCAATGCAGTATATCACTATTTACACTTGCAATTTAAAACTAACCTAACCTAACCTAACCTAACCTCACCTAACCTCACCTCACCTCACCTCACCTAAATCAACCTAACCTAACCTCACCTAAACTAACCTAACCTAACTTAATCTAGCTTAGCCTAACCTAACCTAACCTAACCTAACCTAACCTCACCTCACCTAACCTAACCCAACCTATTCTAATCTAAATCAAACATCCAAGAAAAGACGGGAATTGTAAAAAATTGAGAATATACTTCATCGTAACTTTTTATATTGTAAAGAAAAATTTCAAAAATAGTCTTAGTTCATGAAAATAAACACCAAGATTTAAGAATGACAGTGTGGGGAAAATGTTAACTTTATATTTTTCATTATTACATTCATTCATATTATTGGGTTTAACTATTGTTTTATTAGTTTTATCATCAGGAAAGTTGATCATTGAACCTCTTTTTTTTGGTGAATCAAGAATAAAACACCAACTAACACAAACACAAACAAACACTGAATTTTGAACTAATCCAACAAGTTTCCTTCCCACCTCTAGCAAGCATACACACTCACACACACACACACACAAACATACACATAATTTGCTACGTCAAACACCTAACTATAAAGGCTTACCAAACACACACGCACACACACACACACACACACACGCACACGCACACACACACACACACACACACACACACACACACACCTGTTGTTAGCTTACCCCGTGGCAGCCAGACTTGCGACCAGCCCGACCCAACGACACTATAACCTGTTGATCTACCTAAACCCTCCCACTTGTTGAACCAAAGAGGAGCAGCACCTGTTGATACGAGAAGCAGGCAAACAAGTGCACATATGTAAGACCAACCAACACAGACATACACATACACACATATCCGTACACATACACACACACACATACAAGCACACACAATGTTTCTAAACTGTGCAATAATTGGCCCCCATTCCGCTTTCCCCTAATGATGCGCCGCCGCTCAGGTTGGAAATAAGTTGATGAAAAACGCGTTGGTGGCAGCAAAAATATTTTCTTGCTCGCCTTTCAAGGGAATCCTCTTCAAATTGGCTTTTTCCAGGAAGTTGGTTTTAGTTTCATTGCTCGCCCACGCCAAAGAATGATGATGACGATGATGATGATAGCAAAAATAACGATAAAAACAATAATAATAATAATAATAATAATAATAATAATAAAATATTGATAATAATAATAAGACAATAAATAATAATAAGACAATAAATGCACCAAGCTAAAGAGAGAACGTTACAGTTACTCCTATTTCCGTTTATTACGTGTTTCTTTATACCTCCTGACGCTCAAAGGGAAGGGAAGGAAATGGGAAACAAGGAACAGAACGGAGAGTGGAGGGGGTGAAGGGAGGGAGGAGATGGGGAAAAAGAAGAAGAAGGAAAAAGGAAGAAAGAAACAGCAAGAACACCACAGGGAGAGAGGAAGGAAGGAGCGAGAAAGGAGCAGATAAAAACAGAGGAAGGAAAGAAGAAAGGAAGGAAGGAAGAAGGAAGAGAGGAAAGAAGGAAGAAGGATGGAGTAGCAAAACAGAGAAAAGAAAGAAGGAAAGAGAGAAGATGGAACAGGCAAGAACAGAGGAAGGAAAGAAGAAAGGATAGAACAGCAGAGGACAAAGGAAGAAAAGAATAAATGATAAAGGAAGAAACAACAACAACAGAGGAATATAAAAAGGAAGGAAGGAAGGAAGGAGCATCAAAGAACATATGAAGGAAAGAAGGAAAGAGAAAGAAAAGGAATAAAGCAGAATAGAGGATAAGAGGAGGAAGGGAAGAGCAGGGGGAAGGTGTAGTAGAGCTGTCTTAGAGGTGCCCACTCTACCTATTAGTGCACCTGTGTCACTCATAAGCACAGGTGTGGCAGGTTAATTAAGGCTTCATTACCCAAGTCAGGGAAGGAGACCACAAAATAATAAGTAATAATTATAAGGGTTTTTTTCTCTCTCTCTCTCTCTCTCTCTCTCTCTCTCTCTCTCTCTCTCTCTCTCTCTCTCTCTCTCTCTCTCTCTCTCTCTCTCTCTCTCTCTCTCTCTCTCTCTCTTCCTTCGCTGCTTCTTCTTACACTTCCCTTTACCCTTCCCTTCCCTTCCCTTCCCTTCCTGCATTCCTCCCCTCCCTTCCCACTACATCACTCATTAACTCCTTCCAGCTTCCCCTCTCCTCTCTCACCCTTTACTGTCCATCCTTCTCCCTTCCCTGACCGTCATCTTTCTCCCTTCTCCCAAACACTGTTCACACTCTTCACTGCAGCCTCTTCCACCTTCATCCTGTTGATTTCCATGATTTCTTCCTGATTATACATGTTACATCATTTATTTTACTTTCGCCTTTAGTTTTATTGGACTTTCTTCCTATTCCATCCTTTATTCTCTTTTCAAGGTTTTCCCTTTTATCGCCATCTGCTCATGCAATTATTTTAACAATTTTTTTCCTTTCTTATTCGAGGGAACACAAAATACAACTATTCGTCTAGATATGCCTTGCGAATGTGGTAGTTTTTCACTTGCAAACGTATACTACAATGCAGAAAGAAAATTATTCACTGCCAATATTCAACTATATTTTTAGGTTAAGTTACGTTAAGTTAAGTTAGGTTAGGTTAGGTTAGGTTAGGTTTTTAGGACAGGTTTTTAGGTTAGATTTCGTTACATTACGTTAGGTTAAGTTAGGTTTTTCTTCGCTTATGTTTCATACATTATATAATTCATTGTGTATATTTTCTACTTGATTATATTCTTCATTAACTTCACCCTTCAGGTTTGTAGTAACTATTACGATGTCTCGCACCAGGTGACTGACTGACTGACTGACTGACTATGACTGTTCCTGTTACGGTGTGGTTTCAGTTTGGATTTCCTATTTTCTTATCTTTTCCTTCCCTTGCAACTTATCATTCATTTTTATTTTTGATTTATCATTCCTTTTTATATCGTGGTCCAGTATGCTATGTTACGGCACTACCCTAACTTGTCCTCCTTCTTGTATTTGTTTTTCATTAGTCTTTGTTTTCTATCTTCATTTTCTTTACATTTTTCTTTACAATTTCAGCAAAACTCACAAACTCGCATCTCATGGTTAACTTGTTCTATAAATCCTCGTTTTCTTTTTACACGGGGCGAGGGTCACTTTTCTAGGCATTCCCTTCCTTCCTTCCTTCCTTCCTTCCTTCCTTCCTACCTTCCTTCCTTCATTCATTCATTTCTTTCTTTCATTCGTTATCATCATTCGTTCAGACTTACTTAACCACCTTACGTAATCTAAGGATAAACACAGATTCCTTTAGTCAGAAATTTAGTTTGACACATTTTTGAGTCTTAAGTCAGATACGTTTTTTTTTTTTTAAAGTCATCTGTCACGTTACCATTATATATATTTTATTTTTTTGACCTTGAGATGTGTGTCTGTTTTCATCTCTCTCTCTCTCTCTCTCTCTCTCTCTCTCTCTCTCTCTCTCTCTCTCTCTCTCTCTCTCTCTCTCTCTCTCTCTCTCTCTCTCTCTCCCCCCTACATTTTTCCTTCCTTTTTTCCTCCCCAGCCACGTTCCCTTACCTCAAAAATGTGAATAAAAATGGATCCAATTTTTTTCTTACTACAAACGTCAAACCTCAGAACGGAAATCCAAATACTTGTGTGAAACGAGAGAGAGAGAGAGAGAGAGAGAGAGAGAGAGAGAGAGAGAGAGAGAGAGAGAGAGAGAGAGAGAGAGAGAGAGAGAGAGAGAGAGGTAGCCTATACCCCGTCTTTTTAATTTTCTCCCATTATTGGTAGTGGACGAATGAAAAGATACCAGGAAATGGGAACGAAAGAGAGAGGGAGGGAGGGAGGAAGGGAGGGAAGGAAGGAGAAGAAGGAGACAGCAGTGTGAGATTGATTACCCTTTTCTTCTAGTTCCTCCTTCTTTCTTTACTACTACTACTACTACTACTACTACTCCTCACTTTCTTCTCCCTCTTTTTCTTCCCATTTAAGGACAACGTATTTCTTATGACTTAATTTTTCCCGTACATCTATTATCTATTTGCCCATTCTTATTGATCTTCTATTCCCTTTTACTCCTCTTTATAGCCTTGTACCTTCTTATTTAGACCACTATCTTTTCCTCTCCAAACTCATTCTGATCTATATTGCATATTTCTTGTATGTTTCCCCTGTTATTTATTCTGTTTATTATTCTTACACACACACACACACACACACACACACACACACACACACACACACACACACACACACACACACACACACACACACACACACACACACACTCACACACACACAGTTCATTTAAACTTCGTAAACCTATTTCTTTTCCAACGTAGGTATAGTATTATCTATATACTTAAATTTCAAAACTTCTCTCAGGCTTGTAGATGATCCCTTAAGTTGCGTGTGTAGTACGTGCATAATTTACAATCACAACACACAATCACACAATCACTTTAACTTGTTGGGTGGTTTTTTGCCGAATATTCACGCGACTCTTTAAGGCTCGTGAGAAGGCAACCTCAATGAGTGCGTTGTCCCCTTAGTTGCACATCATCTTCCTACTACAGTGCTTTGACCTCCAGTGATCCCGGAGTCCCGCCACGTGCTGCATGTGCTGTGCTTGACCCTTTGTGCAGTTCTGTTATGTGGCTGACCTTTTCCTGGTGCTGCAGGCTGTGTAAGTGTTGCACAGACACTTCTTGCTCAACACCTCCACGTCGTGCTTGTGTTACTGGTGATTTTGTTGCGTCACACTTTGTTCATCAAGCTGCACTATTATACCAACACGCATCGTAACACGCATAGTAACATTAGTTCACATTATAAAAAAAAGTGTTACGTACTTGCAATGCCTAACACATACGCACACACACACACGCTTACATTACTTGAGAAAATAGCAATAAGCTGCCGTTATTTCTGTTTTCATGTAGTGAGAAGTAATCTTATTCCGAGTGAGTATCAAGTAATGGTCTCCTAGTTAACAGTTAGCACGAGACACAGTTCAGTGGCCACGATGCTAGCTAGTCTCGGTGTGACGTTAACAAGAGGCAGTGCACAGTCGTTGAGGTGAATAGTTAATTATAATCTTTAGAAGTAACTGCATCTTATAACTAATCCAGAACGAGTGGGCGATGACCTTCAATATACGGAGCCAGTAGTCAGTCAGTGTCAAGGATGAGGCTGTGGTGCGACCTTCAAAGTAACCTTTCCCGTCACATTCATAAGGAGGCGATCCAAACAAAGCCAATAACGAGTCTCTACGGTGTGCAAGTCTGTGTGTTGGTGTCCGTAGTGTTGCGGCTGGACCTCAACCCTGGCTACTGGAGGAAGTACAGTACCGTAAGTCAGTACTGAAATACTGCTATACAGACGTCACCTTTTAGTATGATAGAACACCGCAATGTTCTGGCTTATTGCTCACCATGAATATAAGAAATGTTCACGATATACGAAACAAGTACTGCTGCTACTGCTACTACTACTACTACTACTACTACTACTACTACTACTACTACTACTACTACTACTACGATACGCCATACGTGTTTCCATTGTATTCATGTTGGTGCCACGTTGACTCAGTATAAAGATTAATCAGCCCAGGCTTAACACCCCTGGCATGGATTACTCTACCGCCCCGCCCCTGGACTCCCTCGGAAGGGTCGAGACACCACCACACCCTCGTGACCTCATTGAAGTCTTCGTCCCTCGTCCTCCTCGTCCTCGTCCTCGTCCTCCTCCTCCTCCTCCTCCTCCTCCTCCTCCTCCTCCTCCTCCTCCTCCTCCTCTTTTCATTCAACTTGTTACATACAAAAAATAGTGCACGCTTGTTGTGGTTGTTAGAGAGAGAGAGAGAGAGAGAGAGAGAGAGAGAGAGAGAGAGAGAGAGAGAGAGAGAGAGAGAGAGAGAGAGAGAGAGAGAAATAAAGTCTTATAATTATTAGTTATAATTTTGTGGTCTCCTCCCATCACTTGGGTAATGAAGCCTTAATTAACCTGCCACACCTGTGCTCGTGGGTGGCACAGGTGCACTAACAGGCACACTGGGCACCTCTAGGACAGTCCTGCTACTAATAAAAAAAAATGTAAATCAACGAGAAAAAAAAACGAAAATCTGACCACTCTGTATTGAAATAATGATATGATTGTAGTTTTGATTCCATTCTTTTTAGTGAATTTTGAACAAAAACGAAAAGGTCTCCAACAAGAACAGACAATTAAACAGACAGACATAGATAAAGGATTAAATAAATGAATACGTAAACAAACGAATAGATACATAATTATAAAAAATCCATAAATAAACGTGATAGAAGTTCAATAAAAACGGAAGACCTAGTGTTGGACAAGTTACCAGTCGAATGAAATGAAAACACACCCTTAACTTGCATTGGTAACATGGAGAGAATGTGTGATAGAATTGTGTGTTGACGCCGCGGGCTGTGTAGGAGAGTTGAGATCAGTCACCATGGAGACTGCGGAAGGACGAGGCCAAAGAATCAACGCTGTGCCTCCGAGCAAGATTGAAGACACTCGGTAAAAAGATTAAAGTTGACGAGACGAATAGCCTTTGATGCTGCATGTTTAAAAGTGTGTGTGTGTGTGTGTGTGTGTGTGTGTGTGTGTGTGTGTGTGTTGGCTCTCTTTCTCTCCTTCCTGCCTCTCTCAATCTATCCCTCTTTCCCTCCCTCCATCCCTCACAACACACGTAAGTAACCTGCACTCTATCCTACCTGACCCTAGCCTACGTGCCCTGTACAGTATATAGTTACATTGATCTGGAAATCGAGCAAATGACATAGATAATAACTAATAGCTCGTGCCTTTTTTACAGTTAATTCTGCTATATGAGACTTGGAATTACTTATGATCGTTATTGAAGGACGATAAATAAATAATAAACCTGCTATCAAGGAAGGAAGTATCGTAGGCCATTAAGAAAGTGTCGCTACTTGAGTGGTGTGGTTCATGCATGTAAGGTTGTCTGTTAATTAAATGAAGTAGAGAGAGTCATCGCCTGTCAAATGAAGTAGCGGAAGGTAAGTTAAGATAGAAGGAAGTTTGGGTGTTAATGAGGAATAGTAAATAGATGAATTCCACACGTCGTTTGCTGAGGACTGTTTATAAATGTATCGAAATAATTCTTGACTTTATTATTTATTTAGAGTCACAAATTTTTAAGAGCTTACATGGATTTAAGTTTTATTTATATTATCAGTGAGGGTTTTACTTTCTGAAGAGTTTGATGTGTCTGTATCGATTGTGAATGCTAATTGTGAATGATGGTGATGGTGATGGTGATGCTAATGATGATGATGATGATGATGATGATGATGATGATGATGATGATGAGGATGATGAGGATTATCATTATTCGTTTATATATCAATGTATTTATGTGTGTCAGGAAGCAACAATACACTCAGAAATTTAATAACTGAACACAATAACAATATGTTTAATGCTCATATTATTATTATTATTATTATTATTATTATTATTATTACTATTATCATTATCATTATTATTATTATCATGAATGTTAGTCCGTGTGTCTCAGAGTAAAGGAACTCGTATATATTATGAATCTTATCGTACTTTTCTAAATACTTCAAGTAAAATATTATATAAAAAAATGTATTTGATTTATTTTTGTTTGCTATTCCATATTAATTTCCTTATTCTCCTTCATATGACATTTGTCTTTTTCATTCCTCGTTCCTTTTAGGAGACTCACAGTAATTAAATTCTGAATTCCTTTCTTATTCTTTTTACAGACTTTCTTTTATTTAAATAATTACAACTCATTTTTTCACAATCATTTATTCTATTTTATAAAGAATTTTTCCTGTCATGTCACAACTCTCCTTCCTTCAATCCATACACTAACCATTACCCTTTCTTTCCTTCCTTCCTTTTCTTTCCTTCCCATTCTTACGTTCTTCCATTTCCCTCCTTTAAACCAACACTTTTCATCCCTTTCCATCTTTGCATTCTTCCCTTTCTCTCCCTCAAGACATAATTTTTTTTCTCACTCCTTCCTACTTCCAATCACCAAACACCTTTCCTTTCAACTGAACACTCTTTCCCCTCACTCCTCACTACCAGAACACATCCTCAAACCCTTCCCTACTCACTGATCTGCCTCCCATCCATTCACACCTACACAGCACATTCGTTCCCTTTACCTCCTATGCAAAACCAATTGCCTCACCTACTCACTCCTTTCTTTCTACTGTAACACCTAACTGAACCTAACCTAACCTAACCTTACCTAACCTTACCTAACCAAACCCAACCTAACCTAACCTTGCCTTACCTAACCTAACCTAACCTAACCTAACCTAACCTACCTACTACGCCTTCATAACTACGTCAAGCCATTCCTCAGACTTTTATAACTCTCCACACTAAGCATATCAATAAGAATGTAGAATTAGAGAAGTACAGGAGAGTATTCGCTTCTTGAACTGCAATGAGGGAAGAAGGTGGAAGGGAAGTGATGAATTGGGAAAGAATGAGGTAAAAATAAGAGGAAGGAGAAGGAAGAAATGGATAGACAGGGGTGAGGGAGAAAACAAAAGAGGAAGGGAAATTAATGCAGGAGGAGGGGAGAAAACGAGGTAGAAATGAGAGGAAAGAGGAAGGAGGAAGAAGAGATAGAGAAAAAGGGAGTAATGGAAAAGGGATGGGAATGAAAGATAAACGAAAGGGAAATGAAGGAATGAACATAAAATAGGACGTAGGTTTAAAACAATATGCGTCCCACTGTTATTAATGTATAGCCATTTTTCTATCTAAACCTCAAAGTGGATGGAAAGGTTGCAATGACGGCATAAAAAAAAAAAAGAAGAACTAATGATTCTTTCCAACGGCTTTCCAATTCCATTTATCATTTTTCATCACAATATCGGAACATACATATATATAAATGAAAAAAAAATAAATAAAAAGAACTAGATCAATAAATGCATTGTTCCAAGCTAAAAGGATGCACGTGGGTAAAATGTTCCAACAAATGAACCTGGTTTCGAAATGACTTTTTTTTTTTTTAACTGAAGGGACTGTGGTGGTGGTGGTGGGTGACAGGTGAGACTCATCACCTGTGGCTTACGTCAGAACCTTCCTCACCCTGACAGGCACGCCGAGCACCCAAGGGCATGTACAGGGTGAGGGGAAAGGGTGACGGGTGAGGGGAAAGGGGAAACGGTGAGGGTGAAGGGGAATGAGTGAGAGGGAAGGAGCCAGGGTGAAGGAGAAATGTCCAGGAAAAAGGATGTAATGTAGCCAAGGTAATTAATTATTAGTGTAATCCATTAATTTGTGATTAGAGGCAATGGATCTCACACCAACATTTATCTGCTAAGTGCTGGACGTTCCTCTTATATTTTGTACTCCTTTGTACTCCTTTGTACTTGGTTACTTGTAGGTGATGCTGGAGTATGATGTGTATGATGTGAATGGATATAGGATTGTTAGAGTCAGTGCAGAGAAGGATGATCAAAATGATGGAAGGGATTCGTAATTTTAGTTATGAGAGGAGACTAAAGCTTTTGAAATTGCACTCACTGGAGAGACGTAGAGTAAGAGGGGATCTGATTGAAGTATTTAAGTGAGTGAAGGGTTTTAATAAAGGGGATGTAGGAAAAGTTCTTTCGATCAGTAGTCAGGCTAGAACAAGGAGTAACAGATTCAAACTAGAAAAA
>JAPQNM010000005.1:3946589-3969089 GCA_029783475.1 Metacarcinus magister
CACAACCTGTTATCTCTCCCTCACTTCCTGTTCCCGCTAACCACTAGTAAAGAAACTAATAAAAACTAGGCAGAGCACAACATAACAACGGCATGATTTAAATGTACCAAAATATTACCTTCTAAATGATGTATCTTGCATGTGAGGAGTCCCAGCATGGCCACGGAGCGAGGGAGGAAGGGAGGAAGGCACTGACATCACGGCTCCGAGGCGGCTAAAACTCGCTTCCAAGGCCCCGCTGGCTTCTCACCGTTATAAGCTTGCGTCCCTGCGTCCCGGGGTTCACAATCACAACACTCGATAACAATACTGGTGTGTAACCGCCGACGTAACTAACTAACTAAGAAACGCGCGACTCTAGTCCTTCTCACAACGCCGCACCGCCTAGAAGTGCGACGCAGAATGTGCCGGTGAGGACAAGGCAAGTCTGTTAGTTCGGTTCTCAGTTCCTCTGCTTCGAGTCTTGCTCATGTAATTACTTATGCGAACATCCACGCCTCTGTACTGTAGGATATGTTCACAGTAATTTTTAAGTGTGTATGAAGGAAGATTAAGGTGTTATATACTCCTAGAGCATCTATACCCACTGTATGTCTACGAAAAAGTGTATCATAATTGGTTTAAGGCAACAACCCGCGCTGACTCGAGGCCGGTGAAGCGTAAGTTGCCAGATTCACCACGAAACATCAATTCCTGGCGAAGATTACGACGCACAAGTACCAAGCTGACAAACAGTGCACAATTATCCTTCTTTATTACCCATTACTTCCTTAAAGACGTAAGGCATTATCGGTGTTCCGTCACATGGGTTGGTGTAATGATTCTGATTTATTAGACGGGCGGAGGAGGAAAAAATAATCAGGGTAACCAACATTACGGACCCACGACTGACCAATACTACCGACAGTCACCACTCACGACTGACCAATATTACACATATGCCAATAGTTAAATGATATCGACTCTCTCTCTCTCTCTCTCTCTCTCTCTCTCTCTCTCTCTCTCTCTCTCTCTCTCTCTCTCTCTCTCTCTCTCTCTCTCTCTCAGCATCTTCATTCCGTTGTTTCCTCCAACATAAGAACATGAAATTCTTCCTTCACTTTTTCCTCCCAAATGTGAACTACGAGGAGAAGAAAAAAACCATGTAATTGCGTTATAAATCTTGGGATGACAGACTGCTCGAGTTTGTTATGTAGTTCGTTGAGGAAATGTTGCGATAAAGAGAAGATTATCAGGTCACTTCTTATCACATCTTGACTGTCACTTCAAGGAGCGGTATTAGGAAGCATTTCTCATATTTTATTCATTCCTTCCTCAGCCTCTCTCTCTCTCTCTCTCTCTCTCTCTCTCTCTCTCTCTCTCTCTCTCTCTCTCTCTCTCTCTCTCTCTCTCTCTCTCTCTCTCTCTCTCTCTCTCTCTCTTTCTCTTTTTCTGCCTGCCTCCGTTTCTGCAAGTCAAGTCAGGCTAATGACGCAAGCACTTTGAGGCAATCATTCTGCAGCTTTATGTTAAACGACTGCATGCCAACTTCACCTTTTTATGTGTCGTATTTCATCTTGTCGCAGAAATATTAAGGTTACATTACCATCACTCATATCGTAAATCTAATGGTGTCTTGCCTTTAAGCCGTCCCCTCCCCACCTCTCTCTCTCTCTCTCTCTCTCTCTCTCTCTCTCTCTCTCTCTCTCTCTCTCTCTCTCTCTCTCTCTCTCTCTCTCTCTCTCTCTCTCTCAAATCTTTCCTATTTCCACCGCTAAAAGCATCGAAAGCCTTCCTTCACTTTCCCCTCTTTGTCCCTCACACCCTTCCCTTCCTTCCTTCCTTCCTTCCTTCCTTTCACCCACGTCATGCACTCACTCACCCACCACCACCACCACCACCACCACCACACCCTTTCCACTACACTCACACTAATATTATATACACCCCTTTCTTACATCACTTTTCCCCTCACCTTTCCTCTTCACCTCTTACCTCACCCATCTCCTCACCACATTCACCATTCCTTTCACCATCACTCACTCACCTTTCTTTCTCACTACTCATATTTTCCTCACAAGTCCTCCCCACGCCTCAGATGCAGCCCCTCTCTCTTACTCGCTCTCTCTTTCTTCTTCCTTCCCCTTACTTCTCCTTCTCCTCACTCACTCCGGCCTCTCTTACGTGACCACTGAGAAAGAAGATTTGGTCCATCTATCTATCTCTCAGTGACGTCATGAGAGATACAAAAAAAACCAACAAAAAAACATCCCCACACACGCCTGCTTTTCCTATATTGCAAGGCTGTTGTTGTATGGTGTTGTTGTTGTTTTTCCTATTTGTTTGTGTATATATATTCTGTTTTATTTGCAGAGTGTATTTAGTATTCAAAATTCCTACATATATTACTTTCTTTCTTTTTTTTTAGGTGTGTTATGGAAATTAGGGTGATATTTTTGTTTTATTACTGACACTAATTATACGTAACTAACTAGATTCAGGTTATGTATGATAAAGGAAGATGTATTTTACCTCCTGTTTGTATGTATGTATGTTTGATTTAACCTCTGTATGTCTGATTTAACCTCTGTATGTCTCATTTAACCTCTATGTATGATTTAAGTTTAATTTGTATGTATGTATGTTTTCATGACTGATTTAAGCTCCATTTTCTTAGTTTCGGAATAAAACAAATGACACTTCACACTGTTATATGATTTTCAGACTCGATAATTCATATGTATTGTGTTTATTCGTCCCAACACATAAGTAAAGATGAGAAAAGTGTGTTGTTGGAATCAGAGTTCATTTTTTTTTCTTCTGTTTTTTGAGCTACATTTGATCTAAGTTAAGTGCATCATTTTCCGCCATAACACACGTCATTGCGTAAAATATTGACTGGAAAGTGTGCGCAATAATCCCATGTATTGCCATTTTATTATACAGGTATTTTTTTCCATTTATTTTTTCACTTATCTATTTATTTATTCATCTTTTTTATATACTTTTTTTTAACATAAGTTTTCTGGAACCATTTATTTCGTATTTCATGTTCTTGCTTCACACCTTTTCTACCTATTTATTTACTTTATCTATTTAAATATTTATTCTTTTAATTTTTTTACTTTTTTTTTTTAACATAAGTTTTCTGGAACCATTTATTTCGTATTTCATGTTCTTGCTTCACACCTTTTCTATCTATTAATTCACTTATTTATTTAAACATTTATTCATTTTTTTCATTTCTCATTTTTTTATTAGTTTTTTGGGACCATTTATTTCGTATCTTATTTTTCACACCTCACTCCTTTCCTGTTTATCATACTAATATTATTCATTAATTCTCTTCATCATACAACGGCTATACATCACAACTATACACGTCAATTGTTATTATAAAATTGAAAAAGAATAAAAAAAAATATACATAGTTTCGAAATATAAATACAAATGTAGATTCTTTACTTACTTCCACTCACTTTCAGGAAAATTATTGTTCCATTCCAACTTAATGTAGATATTGTGATATTCTCTGTACAATTACAATATATTCTAGGTAGTAAAATTTTGGATATTCTTTTAAACTTTAATAATAATCCTTGTATCGCTCAACCATGCGTTAAAAATGAAAAAGAGAAAAGAAAAAAACACAAGATAAAACACACACACACACACACACACACACACACACACACACACACACACACACACACACACACACACACACACACACTCTAACACACATTACAACAACACTCAATTCTCCATCCCTTTCCTCCCCTGCCTCCTACCCATCCCTACATCCTTACCCTTCCCTCCATCCCTTCTTCCTCTCCTTCCCTCCATCCCTACATCCTTACCCTTCCCTCCATCCCTTCCTCCTCCCCTCCATACTCCTCCATTCCATTCCTCCTCCCCATCCCTACACCCACCACCCTCACCCCTCCCAGCATCCCCTTCTATCCATTCCCCAGCCTCCCCTCCCCCTCCTTCCCCCTCCTCCTCCCCCCTCCCCCTCCCCCACTACACCCAGGACCAATATGAAACCCTTATATAGGCAATAACTTGTGCATGTCTTCCTCAAACTTCCTTTACATTTTTCTTGACCCATTTCCATCCCCTTTCGAATTTCCATTTTTACCATTAGTTTGTTATTCTTTCTTTCTTTTTTTTGTTCTTCTTTTTATATCAGTTTACTTTCAATTATGTGTCTTGTTATTTTTCTTTCTTTTTTTTCTATTGTCTTACGTTTACTTCTCCATCTGCTGTTTTCCTCTTTCTTTTTATCTTTTTTTTCTTCTTTTTCATCTTGTTCTTGTTCTTCTTATTCTTCTTTTTGTTGTTGTTGTTGTTGTTGTTGTTGTTGTTGTTGTTGTTGTTGTTGTTCTTGTTTATGTTCTTCTTCTTCTTCTTCTTCTTCTTCTTCTTCTTCTTCTTCTTCTTCTTCTTCTTCTTCTTCTCTTCCTTCTTAACTTAGTTTGTTAATTGTTTCTCTTTTTTGCATTTATTTTTAATGCAACGAAAGAGAAAGAGAGAGAGAGAGAGAGAGAGAGAGAGAGAGAGAGAGAGAGAGAGAGAGAGAGAGAGAGAGAGAGAGAGAGAGAGAGAGAGCTCCCCTTTAATCCAACAGGTGCGGGAAATACCTGAGATCCACAATAAAGGGAGGTGCTTGTGGGCCTGCAACCTCTCATCCCCTTACAGGTGACCCCCCCCCCTCTCTCTCTCTCTCTCTCTCTCTCTCTCTCTCTCTCTCTCTCTCTCTCTCTCTCTCTCTCTCTCTCTCTCTCTCTCTCTCTCCTCCCTCTCTTCCCTCATTCCCTATCTATTTTCTCTTCCACTATCCTTTTCACTTTCTTTTATCATATACTTTTTATTCCTCCTTCGTAAGTTGGTATTTTTTCTTCACATTCTCTCCTGTTACTCTTTTCTCTGTTTATTCTCTTTTATTCTTCTTGTTCTTGTTTTCGTACCTCTTCCTTGTCGTTTTCTTTATCTCTGCTTTTTTTTCTTGGTCTTCCTTCCTTCCTTCCTTCCTTCCTTCACGACACTGATGTATGTATATATCTGAATTTACGAATTTTTCATAATTATAAAAAAAAATGAGCATCGGATTTTCGAACACTGGAAGAAGAAGAAGAAGAAGGTAAGAAATTTATCGCAATATCTTACAGTCTCACAACTTCTTATTACTAACACATTGCATCCAACCTCAACTTTACCAATACTTGTCACACATCAAAATAGGTAATAAATCGTATCACCTTAACCAATAGTAAAAAAAAAAAAGGTCTTCCATAAGTAATACAAATACATTAAAACATCAACATTTTCAATTCATTACATTCAGAAAAAACTAATATACTGAAAAAACACATAAGTCTTTAAAAGGGTAAAACACACACAAAAAAATATCAAGGCCGGAGTGTGGAGGCAAAAATGCAGAGATCAGGAGGAGGAGGAGGAGGAGGAGGAGGAGGAAGAAAGGTGAAGACAAGGGAACACTGAGGGAGAGGAGACATGCATAAGATGTAAGAGAAACAGGATATATGTGAGGCAAGACGAGAGGAAACGAAGGGAAGATAAGTGAGGGGGGAGAGAGACAAATGTAAGGGAAGAAAGTCTGGTAAAGGGGGGAGAGAGAGAGAGAGAGAGAGAGAGAGAGAGAGAGAGAGAGAGAGAGAGAGAGAGAGAGAGAGAGAGAGAGAGAGAGAGAGAGAGAGAGAGAGAGAGAGAGAGAGAAAGGTAAAAGGGACAAGAAGAGTGATCATGTTTGTAAGTAATAATGGAAAGGAAAGAATGAGAAAAAAGGAGGAGGAGGAGGAGGAGGAGGAGGAGGAGGAGGAGGAGGAGGAGGAGGAGGAGGAGGAGGAGGAGGAGAAGGAGGAGGAAGAGAAGAGACGGCAGAGAAGAAGTAAAGTATTATATAATTCTCTCTCTCTCTCTCTCTCTCTCTCTCTCTCTCTCTCTCTCTCTCTCTCTCTCTCTCTCTCTCTCTCTCTCTCTCTCTCTCTCTCTCTCTCTCTCTCAACTGTGGCACTCAACAGGTCGATAATATAAGGTTGCGGTGTTGTTTCCCTCTCTACCGTCTGTCTGTTTGTCTGTCTGTCTGTACCCTGCCTCGCCCTTGCATCTGCCACTGTCTAATGCTTCTGTTTCTCTCCCCAGGTTTCCTTAAATTACACTCACACTGCCCTGCCCTGCCCTCGTTACCTCGTCTTCACCTGCCTGCCATCCTACCCCGAACAATCATACTTCCCTTACATACTCACTTACTTTCTACTCTTGCATTTATTTTTTCTGTACTATTTCCACTCCTATGTACTATTTTCTACTTTATTTCTTTTTTTTCTTTTTCTCTTTTCTTTTTTCTCTTTTCCTCCTCCTCCTCCTCCTCCTCCTCCTCCCTTTTTTCACTCTGCCATTCTTACACACACACACACACACACACACACACACACACACACACACACACACACACACACACACACACACACAGCCGAGGGACGCCCACCACCAAAAAACATCAAGATCAACGCCACAAAATTTCTTCAATACACAAAGACTTCAACACAACACTATCTTTAAGTGCATGATACTGACAATGTACTTCTCTTCTTCTCCCTTCTCCTTGTTCTTCTCCTTCTTCTTATACTTCTTCTTCTTCTTTTTCTTCTTCTCTTTCGCCTTCTCCTCCCCCTCCTCCTCCTCCTCCTCCTCCTCCTCCGCCTCCTCACACGGTCTCCTTTAACACCATTAAATACCGTCTACTGGTGTACCCGATAAGTATGTTTTCTAGTGAGTCAATTATTAGCTGCCGTTAAGAGAACGAAGTAATTGAGTATTGGCTTCACTGTATCGTGATTTTACAGGAATTAAAACCAAAGAAAATGGAGCGTCTGAGTACCGGAAGTAAGGATTGTAGATAGTTGAAAACATTAAAAGCTGTATTTTTTTTTTTAATATATAAGTAAAGAAAGATATCAAGATCGCAGGATGTCACTTGCTTGATGAATAACTACAGTGAGTCAGTACAACAATGGAGGCTGTATGTGCAAGGCAACGACCGGCCTTCACTGTGCTTGAGGGATGTGTGCAAACTGCCGGGGAAGAAACAAGACGCTACCCACAAGCCCTTTCGTGGTCATTCCTATCCGCGAAAAATCGTTCCCTGCGTGATTCCTGGCGAACACAAACCGGAACAGACATGGAACGGAACGGAACGGAACGGATCAATGGATGCTTCTCTACCTTTTCTCCTTTGTTCGATTTTTCACTGACACGGATACGAAAGCGGATGCGGGAACGGATCACTGAGTACGGACGAATGGATGCCCGGCCTAATACCTATTTTTGATGTGATGCTAGAAAGACGGAAGCATCTCGATTGTTTTCTTAATCTCACGTCTTAATTATACACTCAGTCATATTGTTACTGGATGTCTGGTCAAAAATCACTAAACAGTCCCGGTTGTGGATTCTGTTTACCACTAAGACAAGCAAGGCTAGAAGTGTGTGCTGCCTTGATGTTGTTATGACGTGCTATGTTTCGTTGTTGTTGTTTTTAGTGACAGTTAACGTTGACCAAACTCCACTTGGACCTTGGTGAGCATTAAGGTCTGACTGTTAAGAAGTACATACGTTGAGTGCAGTGTCATGGGTTCGATCCCCAGCTGCAGCATTCTCATGGCTACCCTTTAGATCAATTTGTCAGTGTTTCAAAATAAAAGGCATTACACACACTAAGCATGTAACTTTAATGTCCCTAAGAGAAGCATGCGAAAATTTGTAATAAGAAAATAATGCAAAATTATACAGAAAATTATGGGATGTTGCAGCTTTTGTTGAATTTTCTAACATTTAACTAAAATTAACACGATGAAAGGAAAATGGACCACATTATCACTTTATACTGTACAGGAATTCACTTTCGAGGAAAAAACACCATCATTATCACCACTACCATTATTATCACCATTACCATTATTATCATCATCACCATCATTATCACCACTACCATTATTATCACCATTACCATTATTATCACCAGTGACAACACACACACACACACACACACACACACACACACACACACACACACACACACACACACACACACACACACACACACACACTCACAACAAAGGCAAGAGGAAAAGAAATGTGATTTGAAAAACGTGACGCCCGCCGCAGGAAGGCCCCGGAGGAGGGGAGACACAAGGAGCAGCAGACTCACGTTACCTGCTTGGGACGTCCACCTGACCACGGACCGCACGTACCTGAGAGGAACAAGGACGAACAATTATTATTATTATTATTATTATTATTATTATTATTATTATTATTATTATTATTATTATTATTATTATTATTATTATTATCATTATTATTACTATTTTGTATATATTCCGTTCTGTCTTGGATGAACAAATGTAAAATGCCAGAGAATGTATAAATCCGTGTGGTGAAGGGAGCTACGTCCCGTCCCGTCCCGTCTTGGCAACTGAAAGAGGATCATCTCGAAGGGAAAAACAAAAGGGAATTCAAATAATACTGCGTCCAATTCAAATTTCTGAATTGAAATCTGTAAACTGGTGATTCCTTTTGCCTCCAGTAGAAAAGACTTGCAAAATGTGGAAGCTGTTTTAAAATGTGTTTCACTACGTATTCTCTGACACGTCTGCCATTATTACATAGTACATAGTGGTGCCCTTCACACACAAGGCATGGTAGGTACTGTGGTATGATTAGCCTTTGTATGGGTGGAGGTGACGTGCGGCCTGATGTGCAATAATGAAGCGAACAAAGGCCTTCTACACACCATTAGTCACTCCCATACAACACACTTAACACAATGGTGGGCTTATATTTGTATGTGTATATATCATATCATTTTCGTTTCTCCAGTTAGAGGTTAAAGAGTTGAATATTAACAGTTTGTATAATTATATGACAATCATAATGTAACACTTGTATGTACTGCGAAACTGACAACTATGTTTTATCACAGTTAAATATTCATAAGATTCAAGGTCGTAAGTTGAAGTAAAGCCATTCAGTACAATAACATAACAGTTTGCTTTGGATCGTAAGTACAGACAGAATGGAGTGACACCTGACTCTTGATGAAGAAAAGGTGACACTTGGAGGAGGAAAGGTATTGTCACACAGATTACAAGATTCAAGACAACACAATATGCAGGAAATATATTGAGAATTGAAGGAGCCATCAGGACATTTTTCAATCCTTCGTCTTGGAACTCATCTTTCCAAGGGATATTCTGGTTCCCTCGCTGATAGAGATTACGATACACGATTACGAAAAACATATTTAATTTTTGATATTTTCAGAATTTAGATGATGTATACGTATGACGTGCTTGTAAAGTGGATTTTTCAAATTATTCATCCCTCTCTCTCTCTCTCTCTCTCTCTCTCTCTCTCTCTCTCTCTCTCTCTCTCTCTCTCTCTCTCTCTCTCTCTCTCTCTCTCTCTCTCTCTCTCTCTCTCATAACTGTTCCCCTGCTCACCTGTTCCCCTGCACACCTGTTCCTCTGCTCACCTGTTCCCCTGCACATCTGTTCCTCTGATCACCTGTTCCCTTGCTCACCTGTTCCTCTGCACACCTGTTCCCCTGCACACCTGTTCCTCTGCACACCTGTTCCTCTGCACACCTGTTCCCCTGCACACCTGTTCCCCTGCACACCTGTTCCCTTGCACACCTGTTCCTCTGCACACCTGTTCCCCTGCACACCTGTTCCCCTGCACACCTGTTCCCCTGCACACCTGTTCCCTGCACACCTGTTCCCCTGCACACCTGTTCCCCTGCACACCTGTTCCTCTGCACACCTGTTCCCCTGCACACCTGTTCCCCTGCACACCTGTTCCCCTGCACACCTGTTCCCCTGCACACCTGATCCCCTGCACACCTGTTCCTCTGCCACCTGTTCTCTGCACACCTGTTCCCCTGCACACCTGTTCCCCTGCACACCTGTTCCTCTGCACACCTGTTCCCCTGCACACCTGTTCCCCTGCACACCTGTTCCCCTGCACACCTGTTCCCCTGCACACCTGTTCCCCTGCACACCTGTTCCCCTGCACACCTGTTCCCCTGCACACCTGTTCCCCTGCACACCTGTTCCCCTGCACACCTGTTCCCTGCACACCTGTTCCTCTGCTCACCTGTTCCTCTGCACACCTGTTCCCCTGCACACCTGTTCCCCTGCACACCTGTTCCTCTGCTCACCTGTTCCCCTGCACACCTGTTCCTCTGATCACCTGTTCCCTTGCTCACCTGTTTCCCCTGCACACCTGTTCCCTCTGCACACCTGTTCCCCTGCACACCTGTTCCCCTGCACACCTGTTCCCCTGCACACCTGTTCCCCTTGCACACCTGTTCCCCTTGCACACCTGTTCCCCTGCACACCTGTTCCCTTGCACATATGTTCCCTTGCACACCTGTTCCCCTGCACACCTGTTCCCCTGCACACCTGTTCCCTGCACACCTGTTCCCTTGCACACCTGTTCCCCTGCACACCTGTTCCCCTGCACACCTGTTCCCCTGCACACCTGTTCCCTTGCACACCTGTTCCCTGCACACCTGTTCCCGCCCGTCTCTACCTGGATAAACAGGGAGCCATTACTGTTTCAAGGACACGCATCAAAATCTGTCTAATTGGCCATATTTAGTGTTTCTCCGCAATGGACGATTAGAGAGGAAGTGTCCATAATTACGGCTCGCGGCTCCAGGGTACAAATTAACCTTTGAATAAATCATTAGACATCATGAGCCTCGCCAATGAGGGAGGAAATGGAACTCTCAATATTTTCCGACACATTGTACTCATGAAACTTTTTTTTCTATTTTCTATTTATGTTTTTTTTGGTTTACTTATCATTTTATTTTCTGTTTTGCAAGATGTTGGTGTTGTTATTATTAATTGGTAAAATTGTTTATTAATTGGTATTAACATTTTTTTTTACCAACAAGATCGTTGCGTCTTAAGTATGTAAATTATGTCATGAATATGATGCTAGATTATGGTTGTTTTTTCTTCATTTATCTTAGCTCTCTCTTTCTCTCTCTCTCTCTCTCTCTCTCTCTCTCTCTCTCTCTCTCTCTCTCTCTCTCTCTCTCTCTCTCTCTCTCTCTCTCTCTCTCTCTCTCTCTCCTCCTCCTCCTCCTTTTTTCTCATTCTTTCCTTTCCATTATTACTTACAAACATGATCACTCTTCTTGTCCCTTTTACCTTTTCTCTCTCTCTCTCTCTCTCTCTCTCTCTCTCTCTCTCTCTCTCTCTCTCTCTCTCTCTCTCTCTCTCTCTCTCTCTCTCTCTCTCTCTCTCTCTCTCTCTCTCTCTCTCTCTCTCTCTCTCTCTCTCTCTCTCTCTCTCTTTCTATCAAGGTGGAGTTATCATCATTCTTATTATTATTATCATTATCATTACTATTATTACTACTATCATTACTTTTATCATTATTATTATTTCTGTGACTATCAGCATCATTATTATCACTATTACTATTATTGTTAACATCATCATCATCACCACCACCACTACAGGTCACCATAAAGTAGGTCATCATATGGTCAAGCACCCCAACACTCACCAGCCAGTCAACTATAACTACTGATAAAGAGCCAGTCAGCCAGTCACATCCAATCATCCATTCACCCATTCAGCCAGCGGGACAGATAGCCAGAAAGTCAATTAAAGTCAATTACTTATCCATCCATCCATCCATCCATCTATCCATCCGGGAAGTCAGTCAACTATTCAGTGAGTCAGTCGTGCGTGTAGCCAGCCAGCCAGCCAGTCAGTTCAGTCAGTCAGTCAGAAGAGCGTCATCACATCGCAATAAACTGAGTCTCCGGATGCCAGTCGATGAAATTCCAGGACCAGGCATGCACGAGGAGGAGTGCTTTCCATCCCTACCCCCCCCACTTGGCTCCTTTACCCTCTCCCCCTTCACCTTCCCCTTCCCTTCCCCTTCCCCTCACTCCTTGTTTGCATTTTCTGGGTTCCCTCCTTTCCTCTACTATCCCTCATTCTCTCTCTCTCTCTCTTTCTCTCTTTCTCTCTCTCTCTCTCTCTCTCTCTCTCTCTCTCTCTCTCTCTCTCTCTCTCTCTCTCTCTCTCTCTCTCTCTCTCTCTCTCTCTCTCTCTCTCTCTGTCTGTTTGGTGTTTTATCTTGTACTTGTTCTGCGTGTGTGTCTCCTTTTTCATCTTGCTCACGGTGCTTTGCCTGCCTTACCTCACGTGGTGCATGCATTCTCCTCCTTTCCTGCTCTGCCGCTCTCTCGCTCTCTCGCTCCCTCGCTCTCCATCACACTATTTCCCTTTTATTTTCCCTAGTCTCATTTTTTTCTTTCTTCTTCTTCTTCTTCTTCTTCCTGATCGTCATGTAGTACCATCATCCATTGGTATTTCCGTTTCTTTCCCGTTTATTTGAATTACTTATCTCTTGCATGCTATCATTTACTCTTTCTTCTCTTCTTTCCTTTATTGTGTTGCTTGATACAGTCGGTTTCTCTCTCTTTTTATTCTTTCAAAATACCTCACGTCTTGCAATCATTCCCTTTCATTCCCTCCTTCCTACCTTCCCTCTGCATCACCTTTCCCTCACCTCTCCTTCCGCCTTCCTCTCTCTCTTTCTCTCTCTCTCCCAGCCTCCCGCCCTCTCGCCCTCCGACCCTCCCAGGCCGTAATCCATATGTTAAAGTCGCATGGGCTCGGGACATTACCCCGCGCCTCGCCACTCCTGTCTGCTGCCACCTGTGTGTACCTGTGTGTACCTGTGTGTACGTACCTGTGGCTCGTCAGGTGGGATTTAGCAGCTGGCAATTAAACGACAATGCGGGGATGTGTGTGTGTCTGGTGTGTGTGTGTGTGTGTGTGTGTGTGTGTGTGTGTGTGTGTGTGTGTGTGTGTGTGTGTGTGTGGTGTGTGTGTGTGTGTGTGTGTGTGTGTGTTTGTGTCTGCTTCATTATGAGGTGATTTCGTCTCATGAGATAGTTTCAGCCGGTTTATGATGACCTTGGGACCCGTATGAGTTTCTAGTGAGGGTGACAGGACTCCAATGTCACTTGGCTGACTGGCTGTCTGACTGGCTGACTGGCTGGCTGTCTGACTGACTGACTGACTGACTGGCTGACTGACTGACTGACTGGCTGACTGACTGACTGACTTACTGACTGTCCTAACATATCCCTAAGCCTTATGCCCGTGAAAGGAGAGGGTCGTTTAGGTGTTGTTCAAGAGGAAGGACAGTTGTAGAAGGTTGTAATACTCGCAGAATTTCCTTCATTGAAAATATGATCTGGAAATTCAATACATCGACTCCAAGTAAAGCCGTTCCTTCCCTCTCGTTGAGCATGACAATGATTCACTCTCATCACTATTCCGTCCATCTTACTAATGAAGGAGATAACTAACGTTTTCAATCCTTCATCCTTTCCACTGATCAACTCTCGAACACTTTAAATTACTGCTTTCGTATTATATATTTTTTTCTAAACCATCGATAAGGAAGTATCTACATGACTAATGAACTCAATCTAATATACTTATTTCTTAGTTATTTTACTCTATTTTCTTTCCTATACAGTGGCAACTTTTTCTTTTCCCTAAATATTGTCTTCAGCATTAGTTAGTCTTTATCTGACGTAGAAAAAAATAGTTGCGCGCATGTTCTTGATTGAATAAAACTGTTATTTCTCCTCACCCTGACAACCTCACACCCATCCTTCCCTCTCATTATTACATTTATAAGTGAGGCTGGATGCTGGCGAGAGAGAACAACACCATAATATTTACTTAAATCCTCATACGGGCACAATACAAGTCCTGTACATGTATTACCAGGTAAGAAGCCAAACATACATACGTACATATACTAACATGATTGAATGATATAACTTTTTTTTACATTTAGGAGACGAGACACTGAACACACACACACACACACACACACACACACACACACACACACACACACACACACACACACACACACACACACACACACACACACACACACACACACACACACACACACACACACACCAAAAAAGGAATGCAATGGGAAAGAATATCAAAGGAAATGGATTCATAAAGGAACAAAGCATACAGTTCAGGGGGGGGGGAGGAGAGAGAGAGAGAGAGAGAGAGAGAGAGAGAGAGAGAGAGAGAGAGAGAGAGAGAGAGAGAGAGAGAGAGAAGAGAAAGAGAGAGAGAGAGAGAGAGAGAGAGAGAGAGAGAGAGAGAGAGAGAGAGAGAGAGAGACAAAAAAAAGGGGGGCACGCAAACATTAAAAAGATTCACATATCCCGGCATACACACGCATACGCGCACGCACACACACACACACACACACACACACACACACACACACACACACACACACACACACACACACACACACACACACACATACACACACACACACACACACACACACAAAGAGAAAGATACAATCACACACACACACACACACACACACACACACACACACACACACACACACACACGTCTATAAACACACAAACAAAACACACACACATCAATAAACTCACAGACACAAACAAACACACAATAGCCCGCCTTCATGGTCATGGTTCAGTAGTAAACATTCCCGCTTTCCACCCGGCAGGGCGTGGGTTCGAACCCTGCTCAGGTTGAAAAGGATTTTTCACAGCCAGGTCATGGTTACTGTCTCCCTTGAGCAAGGTGATGGGGGTGTGTGATGTGTGGGAGGTCTCAACTTTACCCATAGATCCGTCTCTATGAACTCTGAGCTCCTTCGTGGACGGTAATAGCTGACGATCACGAGTTTAGCGTG
Source organism: Metacarcinus magister (assembly GCA_029783475.1). NCBI lineage: Eukaryota > Metazoa > Arthropoda > Malacostraca > Decapoda > Cancridae > Metacarcinus > Metacarcinus magister. The sequence continues at coordinate 3,961,407 of JAPQNM010000005.1, forward strand.
TGATCCTCCAGACCATGGTGAATAACACACACACACACACACACACACACACACACACACACACACACACACACACACACGAGGCCCCTGGGATGAATAAATTACGCAACACAGGTAACTCTGCGCCACCATCACCACCCGGCACCTTTAACTCCCTCCGGCGTGACCTCAACACCACGAATCCTGAGAAGCCCGCCGAGACCACGCCTGCAGGGAGGCCAGCGCCTCGCCCCGGGGCACGCCAGCCGGCACCAAGGTGGAGGCACACCGGGTATAAATAGAGGTGCTGGTATGGACATGGAAAAGAAAAAGAAAGTAAGAAAAAAAATAGCGCCATAAATTAAATGTTTGCACGATCAGCATCCAAATGTTGTGCATCTGTGTGGCCTGCACGTGACCTGCTTATCAGGAGTCTGTATGTAACCAAAGAAACAGGATATTGTTACTCGAAATAATTGTATATAAAGATATATATATCCTTTTTTTCAATTTGTCTGTACAGAACAATCACTTTCACCTCTTTTTGTTCTTCCTCCCCTTTCTTCTGTTCCTCCTGCTCTTCTTTCCTTCATTTTTCCTAAATTAAGAATGGTGTTCGCTTCGATCCTTTCCTCCCCTTCTCTCTCTGCTCCTAAACTTAGCTTGTTACATGAGCCTCTTTCCTTCCCCCTTTTCCTGCCCACCACCACCACCACCACCACACTGCTGCCACCATCGTCTTTACAGCCTCCATCCACCCTTCACCTCACACTCTCCTACTTTCTCCACCAATACCACCTTCAACGCCAAGAAACTAGTGTCATGGATTTTTTCTATGCACAGATAATCGGAACAACTGTATTTCCGCATCACATCCTATTGAAAGTCCACGTAATTCCTGTTTTTTTTTTCAATGTTATCTCTTCCTCATTCTTTTACTACTTATAACACCATTTGAAAGAGAGAAAGTTTTTACTTACTAACATTCAACAAAACGGACTTAATGAATAGAGTTTATAGCATTTAACTACATACAAAATACACACACCTTTTCGTATTACAATATTGTAGTGTTGGAAATTAATCAGTGACATGCTGAGGCCTCTTGTGTACATTTTGATCGTGTGCAAACTTGAACCGAAGGACAGCCTCTGACTCTGCATACACCCTCTTGTCCACCCTTGATCTAGAGTATCGGATTATTGATATCGGTATTAGCTGAAACCAAATATCGGTAATGGTGATACAATAAATACCTGTGTGCACTATAGATCATGTTTGTCTGTCTGTCTGTTGGTTGTTAGTTAGCCTGTTAGCTTGTCTGTTAATTGCTATGTTTGTCTGTCTGTTAGTCTTAGCCTGTTGAATAGTTTATCTGCCTGACTGTCTATTTGTCTGTCTGCCTGTCTGTCTGATCTATCTTTCTTCCTTCCTTCCTTCTTTCCTTCCTTCCTTCCTTCCTTCCTTCCCTCCACCCATCCCTTCCTCCTTTATCACACACACACACACACACACTCACACACACACACACACACACACACACACACACACACACACACACACACACACACACACACACACACACACACACACACACACACACACACACAAACCAAGGAGAACACGAGCATCCAACACTACAATTACAACCCAACATAATGATAAGACTTTGTATCCTGCTGCACGGAACTAAATCAGCGGCAGGTAGTTTAAGGCACGTTCGATCACGGTGAGGGATTGTGGACGTGGGGCGAGGCAGGTGTGATGGAGGGGAGCTGAGTGGCGGAGGAGGACAAGGAGGAGAACGAGGAGGAGGACGAGGAGGAGGAGAAGGAGGAGGAGGCACTAGTGGTGGTAGTGGTATATATATAGAAGTTAGGGTTAAATAGTGATGAATTTAGTTAAATTATTAGTACGTAGTTGGAATATTCGTATCGCTATGGTGAAAGCAAGGCCACGGTAACAGAAACAATGTATATATAGTAAGAATAATCAGTGTAATAAAAATGAGTAAAAAAGAAAAACAAACAGTAACAATCCTACTGAACCAAACAAAGGAGTACAAAGGAAGAACAGACATCAACAATCCTATTTAACCAAACAAAGGAGAACAAAGGAAGAACAGACATCAACAATCTATACTTTACCTAACATAGATGACAAGACGAAAGAGAGGCGAGTAAGGGAGAGGTAAAGTTATTGTGTCTTGAGTGTAAGTCTTGATGGGTGAAAATGTATATATAAAAGGGAAAGTATTAATTCATGGGTTGAAGGTTATGGAGGTGTATGTATGGGAGTAAGTATGGTTGAAGGTTATGGGGTTTTGTATGGGAGGGAAAAACGATGATAATATTTATACAGCTGTCCGTTTCCCATACATCCGAGTAAGAAACTGAAGCAGAATATATGTATGTATCAAAAAACAAGTACGAAATGAAAATGAAAAATGAAAGAAAAAATATATATATACACACACACATATATATATATATATATATATATATATATATATATATATATATATTTCAGTTCAAATTGCTCTTTTACTTTTTTACTCTCAATTTTCTTCTTTCACGCATATTCACACCACCTTTACCATTTGTTATCTTCGTTACCCTTTGTTGATAGTCTGCTCTTTCCTTAATTTGTTCTCAATTTCTTTATATATGTTCTCATTCCTCTTCTTGCTGGTCATCTTTTAGCCTCTCCAACCTTTCCTAACCACTGTCCTCCATCTGTTCCTCTTCTTATACTCTTCCTCTTAAATCTTCGTTGTCTTCCTTGAAAATAATGACTGTGTGTCTATTTTCATTAACTCCTGATCACCTGTATCTTTTCAACACTACCATTCAGTAACCTCGTTTTTCCTCCTCCTCTTCCTCCTCCTCCTCCTCTTCCTCCTCCTCCTCCTTCTCCCTTCACCTGTCTTCCTCATGCCACACAATTCTTTGGCACCACTGATGACTGTCACCATTCTTCTCCATCGATCTTTGGCACACATATCAATCAGCGGAAGTCTGTTCATCACCTCCACTCACCCACAGACACACACACTTTTTTTCTCTCATTCTCTCTCTCTCTCTCTCTCTCTCTCTCTCTCTCTCTCTCTCTCTCTCTCTCTCTCTCTCTCTCTCTCTCTCTCTCTCTCTCTCTCTCTCTCTCTCTCTCTCTCTCTCTTTCTATATATTGGTTTGTCTGTCTGTGTTTATCTTCTTCCCTTGACACTTGACGCTGTATTAAGTGCGTCTGTTGCTTACATATGTTAAGTTTCTGTCATAACTATCCCCCTTCACAATCATTTGACATTCACTATACAATCACACTGTAAATTCACATACGGTTGAGTGAACAGGAACATTACAAATAAAAACAAAGAAATTTTTACCACATGAAACAACGGAAAAAGACTCGGAGACGGAAATCTGTGTATCATGTGTACTTTCTTTTAATATTGAATAGACAACGTGGCAGAACTACTAAATTGTTGATAACTGGTTCAATCCGTACAGATGAAACAGGAGGTGAATAGCCTTACCAAGTGTGCTGAAGAATGCTCGTCCACAGGGAATGTAAGAAGGGATAAGGGAAGGAGATAGAGGAAGGAGGAATAAGATGAAAGCAGTGGTGTCTTGAAGTGATTGGGAGAGGTTGAAGGGTAGAGTAAGCGAGGGGAAAGATGCAGGAAGAAAAAACAGTTTGATATGCAAGTGTGTCCGTGAGAGGAAGGGAGAAGGAAGGAAAGAAGGAAGGAAGGAAGGAATAGTAGTAAGAAGGTAAGGAGGAAGGGAAGGAGTGTTATAAAGGTAAGGAAGTAGGAGTTTCAAGCAAAGTTCACCCTTCTCTTCCTCTTCCTCTTTTTCCCTGTCAACGAGCACCGCTACTGTTACCCAATCAGCACCCTCTTCCAGCTTTCAGAACACGATGAAGCCAATCAGCAAGCAGTTCTAACTCAGGCAAAAGCTAGCGGAAGCCAATCAACAGTTAATTGTATCGTCCTCAAAATTCAGTCCAGAATTATAGTGGCGAACACCACCCAATGGGAAGAGGAGTTTGAGAGGGTACAAGAGGAGGAGGAGGAGGAGGAGGAGGAGGAGGAGGAGAGGGGAAATATATGAGGGCAAGAAGGGAAGGTTTATGAGGGGAAAGGGTAAGAGGAATGGACAGAAAAGGTTATAAATGACTATTGAACACATAATGACGGTCTACTAACGGAACATAACTCACGTAATACACACACACACACACACACACACACACACACACACACACACACACACACACACACACACACACACACACACACACACACACATCTACTTATTATAGATTTGTGTGTGTGTGTGTGTGTGTGTGTGTGTGTGTGTGTGTGTGTGTGTGTGTGTGTGTGTGTGTGTGTGTGCGTGTTGCAGGTTGGGGGAACAGGGACACACGGGTTCAGACTTCAGTAACTTACCCCAGAATAATTCAGTTCAAGGGTGTTTCAGAGTAATATGGATATTCCTCTGAAGGACACCCTTGAGCGAAACTATTGAGGAATAACTTAACTTAACTCTCAGTGTCTCAGCTCAGTGTTTCCTTGCGTCACCTGCCTCCCTGTATACCTGCTTTTGTTTTTGTATACTTCAAACACAAACGTTATCTTCTCTTCGTCATATTCCTTTCCACATTGTTTACTTTTAGTTTGATTTTCACTTCTCTTTTAAAATTATTGTAAACCTTGACATCTGCATTCCTTTTTGTTCATTTAAATTTGTTTTCAATTCATTTATAATAGTTGGTGTTCACGTTATACAACATTTGTTCATGCGTGTATAAGACAGCATCTCTCTCTGTAGACTCACACTTATTGTAATGTTCTCCACACTATTGGTATTCTTTATTTCGTTCCATTGGTGATCATTTAGTGTTAGTCTTTGACCCAAATACTAACATTCATGACTTTTTAATAACTTCATCGAGCATAGTAATGACGTTAATTCATGCATTAACATCAAACATATATCCATTTCTATTCCAGTTCACATCCAAATCTATTATAATAATTTCCTGAGTATGTAAGATTAAAAAAGATTTCCTGCAACTCATTTTTGCCTTGTGAAATTAGAAGGATAATGTGTGCAGGTCCTAGACGATTTAAATATTCATGCTTCTAACTTTATACTCAACTTTCTGAAAACATTCTCAAGACTTGTAGATTATGTCCGTGAGTGTTTCTTTATGGAGTGTAATTGTTGCTGACGGCTGCCTAGTAAGCTTAAGAACACTCATGTGACATTTTGCATTAATTCTTTATTCATATAATTGGTTATGACAAATGCATCATATTCTTTTCGTGTATAATCAAAGATGAAATTATTCGTAGCAGCTCAGACAAGATGCAGGTATTAATTATGAAATATTATATGCACACATACATAAGCACACACACACACACACACACACACACACACACACACACACACACACACACACACACACACACACACACACACACACACACACACACACACACACACACACACACACACACACACACACACACACACACATAATTTAAGAGGCAAATGCACACACACACACACACACTGATATGAATGACGTATATAATGAATCTTGGGTTTTGCGGATGTGAATGGAGGGAAAGGAGGGTGGGGGGTGGGGGGGGTGAGTGGCCGCCATATTCAAAGTAAATCACTAAGGCAAGAGGCAGTATTATGATGGAAATGAATGATGAAATAAGAACAAGATAGGTAAATAATAATTAGATAAATAGATAAAGAAACAAATAAAATAATAAAATAAGCAAACAATTACCCAAGCAACAACAACAACAACCACAACCACAACCACAACCACAACCACAACAACAACAACAACAACAACAACAACAGCGACCCACCACAATATGCGTGCACACCAACCATTTCAGACCCGCAGTTCAGATTTGGCACTGATTGGCACCCTCACCACGCCGGGCTTACCAGAATGCCAGAGGACCAGAGAGCCAGGACAAGAGTGCCAGTGCCAGGGCGTCGCTATGCTTCAAGTGGTCAGTCATGCGGGGTGACGAGGAGAGACGAGGAAGAGAGAGAGAGAGAGAGAGAGAGAGAGAGAGAGAGAGAGAATAAACGAGGGAGATGAGGAGGTGAGAATAACCAGAATGTGTGAATTAAATGCGTATGAGAGAGAGAGAGAGAAAGAGAGAGAGAGAGAGAGAGAGAGAGAGAGAGAGAGAGAGAGAGAGAGAGAGAGAGAGAGAGAGAGAGAGAGAGAGAGAGAGAGAGAGAGAGAGAGAGAGAGAGAGAGAGAGAGAGAGAGAAGGGGATGAGACGTGAAAAATGAGACAATGATGTTATTGGAAAAAGTGGAAGTAGTGAGACAGGGATGGGAAAGATGGCAAAGGAGGTGTAAGGGGAAGGGAAGGGAAGGGAAGGGAAGGGAAGTGAGTGTAAGTGAAGGGACACGTAAGAAAGAGTTCCAGATGAAGGGGAAAATTACCATCCATGTCCTAATCTTTTGATGGTACTGTGTTAAGCTCGTAGGAAAGTAACGTAATACCATGAAAACAAATGACAATCTAAGGAAGAAAAAATAATGAGAGAAAGAAAGAAAAGACAGACAGACAGACACAGACAGACAGACAGAAGAAAGAATAAGAGAGAAAGAGAAAAAAAAGAGGTAATACGATACACAATACAGAAAACAGTGGAAGACAAAACAAGGTAAAAAACAAGGAAATTTGAGGAAATGAAGGATATAAAACAAATGACAAGATAAGAAGAAAAAAAAGAGGAAATAACCGAATAAAGACTAGGAGGAGGAATAAAAAGACGAATGAAACATAAGATGAGAGAGAGAGAGAGAGAGAGAGAGAGAGAGAGAGAGAGAGAGAGAGAGAGAGAGAGAGAGGAGGGGAGGAATGACACTGAAGGATAGAGGAAGAGACTAGAGAAGTAGGAGTGAAACGTAGATTGGATAGACGAACACCATAACTTGACGGAGTTAGCAACCTACTCACAGTCTGCCTCTTGCATTAATTACAGTAAGGGAAGAAGAGAAGAAGAAGATAATCCAGGAGAAGAAGAAGAGAGGAAGAGAGAGAGAGAGAGAAATAGAAAGAGAGAAAGAACAAATTCAAAACAAAATCAACACGACAGGATAAACAAATCAGCCTTGAAGAAAACGGGGCAGCGGATGAGAGGTGACTTAAACAAACGTCCACTGTCCATCCCCGTGACTCCCCTTCCCCTATATTTACACTGCCGTTCATCACACCGACTGCAGAGGAAGGAGGGAAGAGGGAAGGAGGAGGAAAGAGGGAGGAGGAAGGAGAGAAGAGGAAAGAGGGAAGAGAAAGGAAGGAAGGAGGAAGGAGAGATGAGAGAGGAAGGAATGAGGAACAGAAGGAGGAAGGGAATATGAGAAGTGAGGAAGAGGAGACAAGGAGGGGAGGTGAAGGAGGGAAGAGGACATCAAAGGGAAGGGAAGAGGAGAGAGGAAGGGAAGAGGAGAGAGGAAGGGAAGAGGAGGGAGGAAGGGAAGAGGAATGTAAGAGGCAAGGCATAGTTTCAGGTTGCAGACATGTCCATAACGTGTTGAAAGCTATGCAATGTAGTACAGTAACACCTTTATGAATCACTACACTCTTGGGTTAACACTAGACCACCACCACCACCACACACACGATATCAAGATGGTGTTAAA
>JAPQNM010000005.1:3971589-3989089 GCA_029783475.1 Metacarcinus magister
TGTATGGGTGAATGAAGAAAGGTTTTACTGATATTCACTGATATTAGATTAAACCGAGAATGCTACAACGGATATGTGAGAAAAGAGGTAAGGAATTTAGGAACAAAAAAGATAAATAGATCGATAAACATTGTTACGAGTGATGAGTGAGTGAGTGAGTGAGTAAGTGAGTGAGTGAGTGAGTGAGTGAGTGAGTGAGTGAGTGAGTGAGTGAGTGAGTGAGTGAGTGAGTGAGTGAGTGAGTGAGTAAGTGAGTGAGTGAGTGAGTGTGGGTGCATTATGAGGTGAGGTACGGTCCCCCTTTCCCCTCCCCACAATGACTTGTATCCTGTCTGAAGGTCAGCTTAATGTTACGAAGTTTGTTTATATCACGTCCAACCCGCGAGGACTTGTCACAAAATACTGCCCGTCTCACAGCTGAAATGCAGTGTTCATACATGCGGAAGAGTGTGCGGGGTGGCTGGGTAGAGAAAAAAAAAGGTAAGCTTGGAGACTTTCATCAAACTTAATATTCATTACTTTCTATATTCACATGAGGCGGAATTGAAACAAGTATTAACTTTAACTTTTTAATCTGAAATACGAACCCTGGAAACACGGTACAAGTGGTGCCGAGTGTTCTGTAAAGTTAATGTCTGGAGTACAAAGATATTTAGAAAGAGAATAATAAGGTATTGTGAGACTTGTCATTATCACAAACGATGGTGACGAAGATGACTTATTAGTTGTACAAGCAAGTAATGAAGTAATGAAATGTGAATAAAAGGTTAATGTTGCAGTACACACGCTGATTATGTAAGGTCGTTAACCACCCAGAAGCAGCAAAGCATTGACCACCATGTGAAAAAAGAGTCATGACAAAAGCAAAGCAATAACCAGACAGACTGAGGGACAGACTGACGCAGACCACAGCAGATCTGAGGCATTAGTCTTACCCTGAGCCATTAGTGTAGACAGGCAGGGAGTCAAGGTGAAGAGAGACTGATGCTTGAAAAACCTATCCTAGAGGCACGATGAATAGGAATGCAGAGTGAGGCTGAATACCTTAGTGGAAGATAAAAGTTCTTTGAATGATAACAGACATGGCTTCCTTTGAAAAATCTCCTCACTTTGGGCATTAATCCGCCACAATACAGTGTTCAACAATATGGAAATACTGGAAGAAGGCACCACTGTAAGGAATAATTAGCAAACAGGAAATATTAATGATATTGTAAAGGTGGAATGTAACACTCAATGAGAAGGACATCAGTTAGTGAAGAACACAAGAGGTTAAACTGCAGAGTGAGTCCAACACACGACGTGGCACGATGACCCAAGCTAAACAAATAACCTCACTGAACAATCGTCTGAATCGCTGCCAGTTTAGAATGACTGATTGATTCACTTTTGTCGCCGCAGTACCTTAGTGATTTGGCGCCAGCTTAAATTGAACAAACAAGCAACTCAAGGAATCAAGGTGTGCTCTTCAAGACACATGGAACAAAACAAAAAAAAACAGTGTTTCAAAGTGAGAGGATTAATGGCACGAAGAACAACAGGAGGAAGAGGAGGAGGATGTAAAGTAAAAGACATAACTTCACCACCACCACCACCTCAACCACCACCACCACCTCAACCACCACCACCACCACCCTTACGTCATCAAAGGCCACACTTCTTTCCCAATTAACCTGTCTATCATCCATTCAGTGTTATGGCACAAGAACAAGCCACATGCAGGTTGAATGGCACTGTGCAGCCTAATGGTGTTTACCTACACGTCCATCCAACTTGAGGTCTGAACACTTTTTATGTCATGGGTACAAGGATGCCGTGTCCATTACTCAAGCTGCCGTGTTGCCGTGGTCTGGTGACTAGTGAGTTGGCTATCAGTCTGTTTTAGCCTCCCTCCTCAGCCTGCGTATAGATGGAGAAGCTTACCCCTCGTGTCATCCCCTCTCTACCTCTCTCTCTCTCCTCGGCTCCCTGAAATAACAAAACCCTGCCTCTACCTCTGCCCTCACCCTCATCTATCCTCCTCAACCATGCTCTCCCCTCCTCACTCCTTCCTTCTCTCCACCCCTTCCTTCTCTCCACCCCTTCCTTCTCTTCACCCCTTCCTTCTCTTCACCCCTTCCATGCCTCCTTCCCTAATACATTGGTGCAATATTTTCCCACCATGTAACCTCCAATCCCTGCCAGGCACCAACGTGCTACTTCTCACTCTAAGAAAAACATAGTTCATGATTTAGAGTATCGTAAAAAATACAAAGTGAGGTCTGCCATTAAGACACAAACATCAACTAAGTTAGAAATAACGTAAAACAGAACTAGTGGGATCATTTTAGATAAGCAAGAATGATATATAAGAAGCAAAAAAACATAGTGGTAGTTTTAGGAAATAGAAAAAAAGTAGTAGTAGTAGTAGTAGTAGTAGTAGTAGTAGTAGTAGTAGTAGTAGTAGTAGTAGTAGTAGTAGTAGTAGTAAGTAGTAGTAGTAGTAGCAGTAATAGTAGTAGTAGTATAGAGAAGGTCTGCCATTTAGACACAAACATCTGGTAACTCCGAAATAACTTCAACCTAACTAAAAACACACTATAAAACACGGTAGTAAGTAAGCACTCCTCACCCTTCCTTAACACCCAAACAACGACACACTCACTCACACTTCACACTTACACGGAACTCTAGACTGTGTTTATTTTTCAAACTAATGCACTGTCATTTTCTTTTTTTCCACTATTGCTTTAAAAATTAATTGCACCTTCATAAAAATATAAGATGCTGTTACGACTCTTGCCTTGCTCCTCCTGTCCTCGGCCTCGCTCTAAAGTGTGGTGTTGTGGGTGATGACTTGACGCACTCTACGCCACCACCACCACCAGACACGCGCGTTGAATAGTGGATGGCAGCAGGTGACAGGATATTCAATCAGTCATCCTTTACATGCATCCAAAGTGAATTAGAACCTTGACTCAAGTTGAAGTGCGTCCTAGAACTGGCTACCTGGGCCGGCCTGGGGTGGCTGCCTCTACCTCTGTTTATTGTCCTGTAGAGGCGATAGAAGGCCCTCTCCTACTCCTTCCTTCCTTCCTCCTGGGTGGTGAGCGTCTCTTCAGCCCTGTCTTGCACATCCTTCGTCAAGTACAGACCAAGGTACTCTCTGGGAGGCGTGTGAAGGGATACAGAATGTGGGCCAAAACGCTTAGTCTTTTTTTTTCTTTTTTTAATTCAATTACTGATGACCTGTTTCAATCAACTAAGTCACGTGTGTGTTGTTGTTGTTGTTGTTGTTGTTGTTGTTGTTGTTGTTGTTGTTGTTGTTGTTGTTGTTGTTGTTGCTATTGTTGTTGCTGTTGTTGTTGTTGCTGTTGTTGTTGCAGCTTCCAAATGAAATGGATAGAGCTACATTGGCTCCCTAAATCTATATTTTCACTATACAAATTGTCCTGTGAAAAAGTGTAAGGCCGAAAGATAAAATGATTAACTTGGAATGTCAACATGCAAGCCTCGTTCTGTATGAAACACAACATGCAAGGGTGAGAGAGAGACAGTGAGAGAGAGAGAGAGAGAGAGAGAGAGAGAGAGAGAGAGAGAGAGAGAGAGAGAGAGAGAGAGAGAGAGAGAGAGAGAGAGAGAGAGATGAAAAAAAGCTTCACTTGCAATCCTGAAAATCAAACAAAAAATCCGGAAAGCGGTGAACGTAAGCGTTTGGTGGTGGTGGTGGTGGTGGTGGTGGTGGTGGTGGTGGTGGTGGTGGTGGTGGTGGTGGTGGTGGTGATGGTGGTGGTGATGGTGGTAATGGTGGTGGTGATGGTGGTGGTGGTGGTGAAGCTGAAGGTAACTGAAGAATCTCTCTCTCTCTCTCTCTCTCTCTCTCTCTCTCTCTCTCTCTCTCTCTCTCTCTCTCTCTCTCTCTCTCTCTCTCTCTCTCTCTCTCTCTCTCTCTCTCTCTCTCTCTCTCTCTCTCACCTGTTGGCGTGTTAAAAGGCTACGTAATTGCCAGGCACACGGATGTTTGTTTTGAAATTCTGGGAAGTGTGTGAGTGTGTGTGTGTGTGTGTGTGTGTGTGTGTGTGTGTGTGTGTGTGTGTGTGTGTGTGTGTGTGTGTGTGTGTGTGTGTGTGTACTTTCCCCTTTCCGTGAGTTCGTCCATTTATCTGTCTTTTCCTCTCTCTCTCTCTCTCTCTCTCTCTCTCTCTCTCTCTCTCTCTCTCTCTCTCTCTCTCTCTCTCTCTCCTCTCTCTCTCTCTCTCTCTCTCTCTCTCTCTCTCTCTCTCTCTCTCTCTCTCTCTCTCTCTCTCTCTCTCTCTCTCTCTCTCTCTCTCTAACTCTATCTATCTATCTATCTATCTATCTATCTATCTATCTCTCTCTCTTTATCTCTCTCATCTCTCTTTATATGATCTAGTTTACTCATACAATGTTTTATCTATTCATTTTTTTTTTCTCTCTTTGGAAACTTTTTAAAGCCTCCGAACTAAAAGCAACGACCGTGTAATATTTCAATGAATGACACACGCGTTGCTTTGCTTTGTGTTGTGTTACGTTGTGTTGTTGCCGGAAAAGCGTTGTGCAGAGAGGAACGAATAAACGAGGGGAAATAGTAGGGCAGGTTATGAGCTGTTGACTGGAAGCAGGTTAATGATTTTGGTATATGCATGGAGAAAGAGCGAGAGAGAGAGAGAGAGAGAGAGAGAGAGAGAGAGAGAGAGAGAGAGAGAGAGAGAGAGAGAGAGAGAGAGAGAGAGAGAGAGAGAGAGAGAGAGAATGAGAGATGAATATATACATATAAATTTTTGTTCCAAATATTCACGTGTATTGTCCTCGTGATCTTGTGGTGATCTATCTATATTAATCCATCTATCTATCTCCAATCAATCTCTCCAGCTATCAGTCCATCCATGTATCCATCTATATATATGTATATATATATATATATATATATATATATATATATATATATATATATATATATATATATATATATATCTGAACCAGTGTAAAATTGTTAGTTTACGTTGTGTTTCATTACATTCGAAAAATTTTAGTTCAACTAATCTACAAAGTAACATTATCATTCATCTTAAAGGGACAACCAACCACTTCAAGGTCATCACAACACAAAGCAAAGAACTGAACACCGAACCATGCGTTAAGGTGACACATTAAGGTGACACATTAAGGTGACATGTTAAGGTGACACGCTAAGGTGACACATTAAGGTGACACGTTAAGGTGACATGTTAAGGTGACACGTTAGGGTGACACGTTGGACCACCTTGACCGCCTTGCTCACCGTGATAATTGGTCACTGAGTCGTGCCTCTGAAGCCTGCCTGTTTGGGCTTTGTACAAATCATTGGACTAAAAATGCAAATACGTGATATATATGCGTAGAAGACCACAATATGTGGATGCTGGGATGTATCCCGGTTTTGCGTATATTGCATAGATTATCCCCTCAATTAGTTTGATAGAAAGGGATATTATTGGTGAAATGCAAATGCATTTCGTGAAACTTATTTATCCTGTGTCATAACGACGCGTCACATTTTCCATGACACAAATTTATTCCAATTTTGCTTCCTGATTTTTCAGAACACACTTATTACTACAACACTGTCAAGTAGAATATGTCTGGCAGCGATGCAGCAAGGCAGGGAGCACAAGCACCTTGAAAATCTGACTCTTTGTCCTCCTGAACAGACATATAAAAACACCATGAATGTGTCCAATACTCAGTCCCAGTGAGTGTTGAAGATTGATGAGGCAATGACACACCCTTCACTCCATCAACTCCTGCATTAACAAGGAAGAAGCCAAAGCACAAGCCCCATACTTCTAAGGACTTGTGGTTCATCAAATACAGGCATTAAATCAACTATCTTTGCAAGAATCCAACAAACTGCATGGGATCAAAAACATCAAACTGCTTAAGAAGAGCCACACTGATGCCATAATTGCAGCTTCCACTTAAGGCCTCACTCTGCTAGGGGCACAGTCCTGTTTATATGAGTGTATGAACGTCTGTATCTATACCCTCTTCATCCCATTTACCCAAACTGTCTTACGTCTTCCTTGTTTACTTTTCTTCATAGCATTACAAAGAGAATACAGAAGATGCAAAATGACAGCCTCCACTATCATCTTCAAGCCATAACACCATCCATGAGTAGTCTCTGTCACCATTACATACTTCACCGTCCCCCTCACCCCCTCACCATCCCTTGCTTCCCCTCCCGCAGCGCCCCACCCCCCCACCCCAAAGGCTGTATTAAGGTGTTACTACCATGCTGTCTCCCCTAGTAAGTCACCTGCAGACCTAGACAAAAACATCCCCGTCACAGTCATAATGAAAGTCTAGACAAGCTTGTAAAATGTATATCCTTTTCACCTCTTTTCAAGCGAGTAATTATTGTGTTCGCTATTAGTTGGCATAACAATGTTTCCACTAATTTGCAGTTGTCCCTCACGCCTCACCGTCTCCATTGGTTCAGGTGGATGAGTTCAAAAATAAGTGCAGTGTGTAATTATAATCCCTGTCTCGTGGCTCGACCATCACTACCTCATCCATGCTTCCTTCTTTATGGTGTTATTGATATTATTGTTATTATTATTATTATTATCATTATCATTATTGTTATTTTTATTATTATTATTATTATTATTATTATGTTCGTTATTATCATTAACTTCACACACAGACACACACACACACACACACACACACCACACACACACACACACACACACACACACACCACACACACACACACACACACACACCACACACACACACACACACTAGAAAAAAAAACTAACAATACTTGAATAGCTAAATAGATAATATCAATTAAAAAAGATACATAAAAAAAGCTATTAAATAACTAGAACAAAGAAGAGACAGACAGAGAGAGAGAGAGAGAGAGAGAGAGAGAGAGAGAGAGAGAGAGAGAGAGAGAGAGAGAGAGAGAGAGAGAGAGAGAGAGAGAGAGAGAGAGAGAGCAAGGCAGATGAAAGTGAAACATTTGAATCCAGAACATTTAATAAGGGAGTTAATCTATGATATATTACCTTCGTACCCAAGCCACTCTCAAAGCCAAGATACTTCACAGTTTTTATAGTACTTACATTCTTTAGGTACTGAGGAAGTGAGGAAAAAAGGTAAGGAGGTAAAGAGGGAAGGAGGGAAGGAGGTAAGCAGGGAAGGAGAGAAGGAGGGAGGGAGAGAGGGAGTGAAGGAGGGAAGGAATCAAGGAGGGAAGGAGGGAAAGAGAGACAAAAAGGGAGGAAAGAAATATAAGCTGGATTTAATCAGCGCCTTTCTCTACTCTTTGACTTGGAAGGAGAGAGTGAAGAGGAAGGGGAGTGAGTACATAAGGAGGAGGAAATGGGAGGGAAAGAATGGTATGAAGGAATAGAGGAGGGAAAAAAAATTGATAGAAAGGAACATGATTAGATAAGAGTGTATGGATGAGGATGTAGTGAAGAAAAGAATAAGGGAAATGAAGATAAAAGCGAAGAAAAGGGATGGAAAGGAAGAGGAAATGAGAAGGAAAGGATGGTAAAAAGGAAGAGAGGAAGGAAAAAATAGGGAGAAAGGAACATAATTAGATAAAAAAAAAAGTGTATGGACAAGAGAAGTAGCGAAGAAAAGAATAAGGGAAATGAGGATAGAGGGAGAAACGTAGTATGGTAAGAGGCTATGGGAAAAAAAATATGAGAGAAGGGAAAGGTATTTGAAATGAGTAAGTAAGCTGATGCGAGGAAGGACTAAGGAATTACTTGGATTGGTCTGTACTGAAAGATTGGAGGGTTAGCTTCACCCGTTCATCCGTCACGTGTGTGTGTGTGTGTGTGTGTGTGTGTGTGTGTGTGTGTGTGTGTGTGTTAGAGAGAGAGTATACAAAATCTTCACCTTTCCTATATGCTTTGGCGTCAGATCAAGCATAATAACAATAGTCCCATACATTCCAACCACTGACACACATAAAGATACACTCACCACCACCACCACCACCATCACCATCACCACCACCACCACCACCACCACTACACCCTCCATCACCAGCATCACCTTGTCGCCTTGCTTCAATCCACGAGCCTCACTTCTCCCTCTGAACACCGTCAATAGAGATCCAGTATCACCGCCAGCCACGCCGCGCCGCTATCACGCTGAGGCAGGAGTCACACACAACGCATGCTGAACGAAGCAAACTCACGCCTTAAATCTGTAAACAACGATGCTAGCGACCAGGTGGTGATGGCTGACTGTGTTCCGATGCACGACGCGACGCGCGACACGCCATACGATGCACGTGACAAAACCCAAGCCTTATAATTGTTCGTGCTGGTACAGGCATAAATAGGATGTAATGGCAAGGAAATAGATGGAAAACTTTATTTCTCAGAGTAAATTTAACGAATATAAAAAAGCACTTGATTTTATATTGCTTGCTTATTTTTTTTTTTTTTAACTCACGAGTATTTTGTTAATACAGTCATATTTCAAAGCAATTAGTTCATTGTTTTGTGAAAGTTGTATTAAGATAAAGCATAATTCATCTTTGTGTAATTGGTATTTTAAAATGTGGATCAAAACGAGTTAAAAGTCCCTACGTAGGTATAAGAGAGAGAGAGAGAGAGAGAGAGAGACACACACACACACACACACACACACACACACACACACACACACACACACACACACACACACACACACACACACACACACACACACACACACACACAACCAAATAAAGATTCAATTTAAACACTAATTGAGTCACATGCCGGGCGGGAAAGGAAGGTGTCTGTTTTAACACCTACGCTTGCAACAGCTGGGGAATAGGGAACCCTAACTTAATGGTGTTTGCGTTCCTGCCCCACTCTTCCCTGCAGCCTCGGGACCCACTTCTGCCTTCCTGATGGGGTCATTCTGGAGGGAAGCTACAAAGTTGGTCTGTGTAATGATGGTGTTCCAGCCTATGAATGAGTATCACTGACGAGGACATTGCATCATACTGACTCCAAAACTTACCCACTGTCTGTCGAAACTATTGCCTGTGTGTCTGTCTGATTGTGTGTTTGTCTGTCTCTCTCTCTCTCTCTCTCTCTCTCTCTCTCTCTCTCTCTCTCTCTCTCTCTCTCTCTCTCTCTCTCTCTCTCTCTCTCTCTCTCTCTCTCTCTCTCTCTCTCTCTCTCTCTCTCTCTCTCTCTTTTTCTCTTTGTGTCGTGAAAGATGAGAATGCTGCACCAACTCAACAAGTGTTCAACTCTTCCCTCAAACTTCTCGAACCTTACAGGCAACTCCAACCCTCTTCATTTGTCCTCCGCGCCCTCTTCCACGCCTCCCCTTTCTCCCTGAAGGCGCGCGGTAAGAGGAGAGGCAAAGAAAGAAGATGACAAAAACAAGAGGAAGGGAGCCTCGAGCACACGACACCAACACTCCTCAAGCTTATCGGAAAAAAAAGAACTGAAAAAAAGAAGAAAAAAAAACAGCCCACACACCAAATTATTGACAACCAGGTATTCCAATCGACTCGAGCAAAGTTTTCCATACCACGAAGCGAAGAAAAGCAGATAAAAAAAAACTTTCAGACGGACAACTTTTCCCCAAGTCTCGCTCAGATACCAATGTGTTGCGACAATTTTGTGAGCTGAGGCGACTCGAGTGTCAGTGTGTGTGTGTGTGTGTGTGTGTGTGTGTGTGTGTGTGTGTGTGTGTGTGTGTGTGTGTGTGTGTGTGTGTGTGTGTGTGTGTGTGTGTGTGTATGTGTGTGTTTATATAGAGCAGTAACGGTGTAGAAAAAATGGAGAAGGAGTTGGATGTAACCAAATCTTTATATTGACACAAGTTTGTTATGTTTTCGTTATCTTGTCAAATAATCAAGGATGGAAGAGAAGTGGCAGGGGAAAGATAGCAAAAGTTATGACGTAGAAGAGATAGCAGAATTAATGGTCGCAATAGTAATAGTAGTGGTATTAACACACACACACACACACACACACCACACACACACACACACACACACACACACACACACACACACAGTCTCATCTCCGCCCCACACCCTCGTTCCTGCCCTTGTTTTGCACTGTTCCCAACCTTCACTTACAGGAGATAGACTTCATCTCACCCTTCCATCACCCTTTATGAGTCTCTCCCCGTTTCTACTCCCACCACCACCACCACCACCACCACCACCACTGATTTGTACCCTCACCACCACCTACCATCCACCTACTATCCACCTGCCATCCACCTACCCACGACCCACTTGATGTTATCCTTGGAATCTGACCTTGAAACACAGCAGGAAAGGCAACACATTAATCTGATATATCAATTCAACTAATCTTCCAAAAATATCGTCTGAAAATGTCGACCCTTTGCCTTGCCCTGCCGCCACACAGAGTCAGTGAGTTGGCTCAGTGAGTGTGCGGAAAGCTGGTGATGTAGTGACCCAGAAAACAGTTCTCTATTTGGTAATGTGGCAGAAAATGAGTGTAGATTAATTTATATACGTACAGACAGTCATATAGGTAGACAAAAAGACAGAGAGACAAACAGAAAGACAGAAAGACTGACTGTTTGATAGATATATAGATACATACATAGATAAATAGATATATAGATACATACATATATAAATAAAGAGACAGAGATAGGTAGTTGAACGCATTAATAGACTGAAGTTAGTTTCTGACTCTCAATGTCAACAAAATTATGGAATATTAAAAGTTATGTCCAGCCACACCCTTGTTATCAATGCAGCTGGTGCGCGTGTCTGTCTGCCTGTCTGTCTGTCTGTCTGTCTGTCTGGCCAGGTAAGTGACCTTTAAACAACTACTAACAATGTCACCTGAGTCTTTGTGCTTCACCATTGTTTTGTGTTGACGTGAAAAAAAAATATATATAATAAATTGAAATCTAGAAAGAAAGAAATTGAAAAAATAGATACAGAAAATTCCTTCTTTCCTTCCTTCCTTCCTTCCTTCCTTCCTTCCTTCCTCTTTTGTCCTTGCCTCCGTACACCACACACTACTCCAGCCTCCAATGACTTAATCAATGAACATTCTCGTCTAAGGTTCGATAGTACAACTTTACTTTCAAATCTAATAACACGAATAAAAAAAAATATTACACTGACCTAACGATTTTTCTCGAGGATATAATTGTCGATTTCATGAAGAACTGATTAGTAATGAAAGTATTCCAAAATTCTCATCTGTTCCCTACGTTATGAACATCTGATTCTTTTTATATTTGAAGTTTGATTGTCGTGTGTGATTGATGTAAGTATTCACTCTAATTCACTCTAATCTACTCTAATCTTATCCTATCACAACCCATCTGTTTGCTATTTTAAACGGTATAATCCTACTCCTATAATTCACGTCCTGTACATACAAGTGATATAATCCCTTTTAACTGCATTTAGTCGTCCTTCCCTTGGTAGGCTTGATCTCGTTAATCTGTTTTCCAATCCGTATGCTTCTCTTTGCTTTGTATGTCATTCAATATACATGTAACTTATCAATCTGTCTATCTATCCTTGGAGTCTTCTTGTTTCTCTCTCTTTATTATGAATTTCCCTTTACCTTCGTATTTCATGTTTTGATCTTTCCACCATCGATCTACTAACACACCTACTTGCTCCATCATAATGTTTAATAATAAAATAATAATAATAATAATAATAATAATAACAATAATATGAAATAATAATGAATAATAACTGTCTTAGGCGAAATATTCTTAACTTGTAATTATCATATCGACTAAAGCTGTATGTTGAGGTTCCATCATAATGACCTCACTAATAACGTCTCCAAATGACCTCTGACTCCTATAATACATTTAATAACGTTCCCTCATTATTCCCTCCTTACGTGTTATTTTCATACCATACAATGTACTGTACTCCCTTGCAGCCTGGTACCCTCACCTGCTTATCATTATACATTATTTATATTCAACCTCAAACCTGACTTCCCTCTGGACGCTATTACCTAGATACCTTCCATCTTAAATAATCTTCCTTCTTGAATAACCCTCCTTGAATAATCCTTCTTGAATAGCATTGAGTAAGGCGAATGTTTTGTCTCCTGGTACCTTCTCTCTACGCCCTCTGATCACCTGCTTAAAAAAAATCATCCTGTCCATTTAGAGATTCTCCTTCCTGATCACCCTCGACGCAACGCAATATCAGTTAATGTTTATAAACCTTGTCCCCCATATTGTATACCTACTAATATCAAGACGTTTTCCTAATCACGTAGATACAATGAGGAAGAAGCACCATATAAACTATTAAAGTTATATAGTCTATCCCTCCCTTCCATAGCTCCCTTCCTTCCTTCCTTCCTTCCTTCTAGCTGTGAATGTTGCTGCTGATCTGATGTAAAGAGTTTATATTTTTTTTTCCAGATTCCTTGAACCCTGTCACTTATAAAACCAGTATTCCTGACATTATTCTCATGATTAATTCCTTCACTACCAAGTCCCTTCATGCATGATGGCCCACGCAGGAAGGGTGACACCGAGGCAAGGCCGGCGTGCTGGTAATATTTATAAAACAAGAATAATGGAAGAGTTGAGAAGACACTGATTTGTTCCATTAAAGCACCCTTTAAGCTGCTGCTGCTGCTGATGATGATGATGGTTCCATTCCTTTTCGTGCACTGAGTCTTAAATTGGTTACATTTCAGCCTTCTTGGACTTAATCTTATTGTTTTTTTGTGTGTATTTGAAAAGTGTTCTATTGCTTGTCATGAATTGAGCGTCGTACTGGCCATGTTTCAGCCTTTTCAAGCTTATTCTTTGTGTTTGTATGTATTTGAAAAGTGTATTTTTTTGCCACGTGTGTCCAATTGGTGTGTTTTTGAGGCGCCCCTTCCCACCTGCGTTATCTGACACGACAGGTGGCCAGGCTGAGCTATGTTAGGCCTTCCCCTGGGAACTGTTATATCCGTGGCTCCCCTACATCATGACCTAACAGGCGGCCACGTGTTGTGCTGGGCGTACCTGGATCTCACGCCTCACGCCCCAAGCTTTCTCACCGCCTCACCCGCCGCCCGCCTCATCAACGCTCCTCATCTTTTCAACCGTGAGGACACAGTTAAGATGTGGCCGAGCTGTGTGCGGTGGATTGTTACATGGATACTTTAGGTATGCTCTGGGCAGTCCAAGCGGCCAGACTGCTCCTAAATCTTCAGTTCTTCGGTAGTGGTTACATAGTTGTACATAATCTAATATCACAAGCAGTAGAGCATCTTTATCTATTACCTCACACGCTGCAATATTAAACCTTCACTTCACATTTCTTTTTAGCAGCCTCTAATACTTATCCATTACCTTCAACACCACAAGTTCTATCATCACAAAGCATCGCCCTCCAACACACACACACACAACACACACACACACACTCCACATCTCTGAGCAGGGAAACACTTGCCTTATCTATACAACTAACTCTATGAACTTTTTCCACGCACTCCTAAGCCTGAGGACCCAACACCTGCCTTACCACTACACCTGTCACACGGCCCAGCTCAAACAAATGTGTCACAACTCATTTCCAATATAAGAGATTAAAAACGTGATCCATGAGAATAGGTGAGTGACAGAGATCATGTTAAAGCCACGTGGAAGGGTTTTCTAATGGCATCGACTTGTACTTGTTCCCTCAATGTTGTCTATGCGTGTTATCAAGTATTGCGCCATCCAAGTCCTATGTACTCTCTCTCTCTCTCTCTCTCTCTCTCTCTCTCTCTCTCTCTCTCTCTCTCTCTCTCTCTCATCTCTCTCTCTTCTCGCTCTCTCTCTCTCTCTCTCTCTCTCTCTCTCTCTCTCTCTCTCTCTCTCTCTCTCTCTCTCTCTCTCTCTCTCTCTCTCTCTCTCTCTCTCTCTCTCTCTCTCTCTCTTCAGCAAAAAATACTACAAAATTGCAATAACATGTAAAGAAGTAAGTAAGTAAGACGCATTTGCATTAGAGTGTGTAAGCGTTGAAGTCTTGAAGGACAGAGTGAAGGTGGGGACACATGCCTTTGTGTCCATGGGTCGAGGCAAATGTGTGTGTGTGAAGCTGCTAAACAGAGTGTGCTCGTTTGACTGTTACCTAACATAACCTAACTTACCTAACCTTAACTAACCTAACCTTACCTAACGTAACCTACCTGTGCAACGATTAACGATACACTCACACATTGTTGTTTGTACAGTATATACGCGCATACATACATACATACATACATACATACATACATACATACATACATACATACATACATACATACATACATACATACATTGATACATAGAGGAAGAAGTACTGGAATCTGTTACTCTTCTCTCTTTTTTTATCATTTTTTTCTTCGTACACCAAAAAAAAGTTAAACAGACGCTCTTTAGACATTATTTTTTTTTATACATGGCTTAATTACATAATATAGTGTGTGTGTGTGTGTGTGTGTGTGTGTGTGTGTGTGTGTGTGTGTGTGTGTGTGTGTGTGTGTGTGTGTGTGTGTGTGTGTGTGTGTGTGTGTGTGTCGTCCTGTGCAAAGGGAGGAGCCGCGTCACCTTCCCCCTCCCCCCCTTAACCCCCCAAAAAAGAAACACTGCCATGTGCACTCCGCGTTAAATATTAGTGGTGTGTTGACCCTCGGCCCTGTCTCCTTGAAGGTGGCGTACCAGGGTGTGCTGGCCTCCACCCCAACGCCTTCTCAGCCTCACCTCACCCTTACCTTCCCTACCACTTCTCCCCTCCACCCTAACGCTTTCTCAGCCTTATCCTTACTTTACCTTCCCCACCACACCCCTCCCCTCTCCTACACCCTAAGCTGGTTCTCGGGAATGCCTCCAACACAGTATTTCTTGACGTGATCACCGTCCAGACACAGTGCTTCAGGAAACACATTACACATTAACGAGTCTCAAGATTAACTAAGGAGCGTCGGGGCATGAAACTCTCCTGCCTTTGTTCTCTTCATGCTTGTTCTCTGTTTGATTTCTTTTTCTTTTTCTTTTTGATGCATTATTTAAAATCTCACGAAGCAAGGTAATGAAAATTCGACGATTTAGAATACTTTGCATGTTGTCATCCTGTGATTTGACTCATCTAAAGAGAGCTGCATCAAAGGGATAATTTCAGGGATTAATTCTTTGTTTGATTGAGATTTACAATTATATCAGAAACATAATATAATGAAATGCACAATAAATAGGATATCAGTTACTCGATAACATCAGATTATTATTTTTTTTTTTCGTACCCTTGCCGAGTTACCAAGCCAGTGTTGAAGGCTTGTCAATGTTGCCACACACAAGCTGCATCATGTTACCTAACTACTGAGTCTGGCAACACGATGATACCAAAGTGCGAAGGAATGGTTGGCCTGAGTCGCACTATCATATTATTGCTGCCATTACTTCAACTGAAAAGAGAGAGAGAGAGAGAGAGAGAGAGAGAGAGAGAGAGAGAGAGAGAGAGAGAGAGAGAGAGAGAGCAGGATTATTGTCTGCACCACCACATTCATACACAGGAGTGTTTTCAGGAGCTGGAGAACAAAGTTTATTGTGTACCCTATTATTTTCGTTGTATTATAATGTTGTCTCGAGCACCAGTGGCCTTGAGTCTGTCCTCAACACAACACAACACAACACAACACAACACAACACAACACAACACAACACAACACAACACAACACAACACAACACAACACAACACAACACAACACAACACAACACAACACAACACAACACAACACAATACAACACAACACAACACAACACAACACAACACAACACAACACAACACAACACAACACAACACAACACAACACAACACAACACAACACAACACAACACAACACAACACAACACAACACAACACAACACAACACAACACAACACAACACAACACAACACAACACAACACAACACAATACAACACAACACAACACAACACAACACAACACAACACAACACAACACAACACAACACAACACAGCACAGCACAACACAACACAACACAACCAAACAATACAATACAACACAACACAATACAACACAACACAACACAACACAACACAACACAACACAATACAACACAACACAACACAACACAACACAACACAACACAACACAACACAACACAACACAACACAACACAGCACAACACAACACAACACAGCACAACACAACACAACACAACACAACACAACACAACACAACACAACACAACACAACACAACACAACACAACACAGCACAACACAACACAACACAGCACAGCACAACACAACACAACACAACGCCGCGTACAGTGTTGTTGTGTTTGTCTGGATGATTTGTTTATGAGTGTATCTCTTTAATATTGTGATTTATGTTCATCTTTGTCTGATCCTGTGACAGTTTAAAGCCATGATTCCCCTTTGATTGTCTGATGTAAAGTTTGTGAAATTATTCCTGGCCTTAAATGGATCGAGTTGGCACAGTTTTTATTTATTTATTTATTTATTTTGGTTCAAATGTCCTTAAAGGGTTTCACAGTTTTTGATTTTGATTTGTTTAAATTTTCGTTGGTTTCACAAAGTCTTTTTTTTTTATTCCATTCTCGTTGATTTTCACAGTTTTTCATTCCTTTGGTTTCATTCTCGTTTCACACAGTTTTTCATTTGCTTTGGTTTCATTGTTTGCACAGTGGTTTCATTCTTGTTGGTTTCCAGTTTTTTCCATTTCTTTGCTTTCATTGTCGTTGGTTTTCAGGTTTCATTTCTTTGCTTCCATTGTCGTTCGTTTTCACAGTTTAGTTTTCTTTAGTTTCATCTTCTTTGGTTTTCATTGTTTGCACAGGTTTTTTTTTCTTTTGATTTCATTTTCGTTGGTTTTCAGTTTTTTCATTTCTTTGCTTTCAACGTTTTTGTTTTTTCTTCGCGTCATCGTTCTTCCAGTCTCAGATGTCTAGGTGTTGACATCCACTTTTTTCACGTGTACAGCCTCGGACTTTTCAATCTCTCTTTGTATGACTCAATACATTTTCTTTTCTTTCATCTCACTCTCATATTCTTCGGTAATAATTATAATTCAGCAAGTTTATATTTTCTATTATTCGATTATTTTTGCTTCATTTATACCATACATGTAAATATTATGACGCTCTATACTGCTTCTGTACACTGCTTTCTGCTTCATCCTTCCTTCTGTCTACCCTGTCTCTTCTTTCCTTTTGTCTGTCCTGCTTCATCCTTCTTTCTGTCTATTCCATCTCATCCTTCCTCCTGTCTTTTCCACCTCTTCCTTCCTCCTGTCTGTTCCTTCTCCTCCTTCCTTCTGTCTATCCCGCCTCCTTCTATTTGGTTTCCTTCTATATATTCGTTTTTTTTTTTATGAGTACCAGCCAGTTTATAATTATTTACTGTCAAAATGAAGGATATTTGGCACTATTTACATTCTCCTTTAGAGATGAGTTACTTAAATCTGTCTATTAATTTTTTTTACATAAATCTGT